>JBBPNO010000805.1:0-14578 GCA_038090915.1 Boletus eberwhitei
CTACTACTGCAGATTCCCCAGGAAAACCCCTTCAATGCACTAGAAATAGCTACCCCCCCCTTTGTGAACATCCTGCCCCCTGCAGTATTCCATCTACAAGCACACCTGGCACTGGCACCAGACAATTGGAAGAATGTTATCCAACATGGTCCCCCATTTCCATTCCACTCCCCAAAACCAATCGATGGTTTTCTGGTAACCCACCTTTATCACAGCACTCACCCTCTTTGACAACATGGACCAAATAATGGTTGGCCAATGGGACATGATGGTCCCAGAGGCAAAACTACTATTATGTATCTTTGACTTCAATGTAAACAAAGCATCATAGGAAATGACCCAAACTATAGTCCATAATATCTGCAAGGCAGTTGCTGGCATAGCATATGAACTCCAGGACCTGGCCACAATAAAGATAGCTCCCCCCACCCACATCCATAACACTTCAGCTACATTAGTGGCTTTCCTCCTCCATGGACTATCCCCTACCCTCAAAACAATCCTACTGAATACCAGAGTGTGGGCCACCACAGAAGTACTCTCTGAAGTCTTTCCCTTTGAACCCATCTTTTCCACCTTTCTATTCACCTGTTACAGATCATATTATTTTTCCCTTCATTTCTACTATTTTTCCCTATTTTATACATTGACTTTCACATTTAGCCCCTATCTATTATCCCTATAAACCGAACCTGCCAAATGCTCAAGTCCATACAGAGATCTAGACCCATCAACCTTATGGCACCCTTATGCCATTCACCTTGACTTATCCAAGGTCTAGATTGCCTCATGTTTGCCTGCAGGACAACACATGTTTGCCTCATGCCCCTATCTATGACTCATCCACCTCATGTACTCCTCATGTTAGACTTCTCTTCCATTCTATGGCTGTACTGATATATGTGTTTCCCTCATGTTAGCCTCACCAATCATATATGTAGCATAGCATATTGTTAGATCTACTGTATACAAGTGTAAATCCCTAGACAATATATAAAGGCCCAAGAGCTGCCAGTGTTACGCGAAGCATATCAAAGGAGTTCTCGATACTAAACAACACTCTTAGGTGATGCTCACGAAGAGACCGACGTCTAAGATGTTGTGGTTCACAAGAGATAAAGACTGGAGACTAGAGGTATGCTAGCGATAGCTAGCCTCGAAGTGACTTAGATGGACTAAGGGATGAGACTTAATATACGCTTGTATTGCGTAGACCAAGAGTATCGTACATAGAGGGAACTACCTAGTATTTATAGGTAGAGGGAATGCGCACGGACCAGCGAGTTAATACAGAAAAAGGAAACGAAAGGAATACGAGAGAATACGATGGAAGGATGATGATGTCATAGGAAGAATGGAAGAGAATACGATGGAATGGTGGATCACGTGTCGTTGTAAGAGAAACAACAGAGGAGGTTATAGTCCAACTAGAGGAGTATGAGAAGAATGGTGTTAGAAGAGACTAGAAGTAAAAGGTGAACGCTGGAGACCGAGGTGTGTCTCCATGTTCATTCGTAGGAAAAATAGGAGATGAGGAGGATACGAGGATGAATGAGTAAAATTGTAACAGCCAGAGGACCTCAGTCTTGTCCTCTTGGTCTTTCCCATCCTTTACTAATTGATCCTAAAAGCTACTCATCTCACTTCACTTGCCTTTTGATTGAACTAGTGCCTTCCAGTAAGGCCTGGTCGTTTCATTAGAACAAGACTTCTAACCAGCCCTTGGATTAGCTTGTCATCCAATTGCCCACTCTAGTCACCACCCTTGCCAATAGTAGAATCTCATATATGTCACATCTAGTCCCACACTGAACCCTTGACCATACTCAGTGCCCATCAAATATGAAAAGACTTCTTATGTCCCTCTTTATTTTGATGAAGATGCAAAGACCAAATCAGAGAGCACAGATAGTTTAGCACAGGCATCTAGTACCTGGTACCCTAGTAGAACCTGGAGCCCATCTTGTTGAGTCACTAGCAGACTCTTGTTGTATCATACATGCAGTCCAGCCCCTCGCTTCTTCCCCTATATGTGAAGTGAATTAGTCTATCATCTGGTGATATTGATCAGGTCACCAACCCCTCTTGAGATACCAGTTGACTGGAGGCCAGTCATTGACAACCCTGGATCATTTTCTGATGCCACCATCTTCCCCAGATCCACAAGTGATGTCACACTTGTCGACCCTATTGATTTCGCTCTATGTTGAATTTTCATACAATCAGACATCTCATGTATTATTAGAGAGGTAATACAATTGGGCATACAGTAGTGATGCCAACAGGAATGCATCGCAGAGATTAGAGAACAGGTCCACAAGGCCTGTAGACGTATCGAGGCAAGACTTCTACTTCAGGAGAGAAATCAGGAATGAGGAAGGCCTGATAATATCCTTCATCACATTCCACCTTGGTGGCACAGAGGTGTACATCCTCCTCTATATCTACCTTCTCTTCCTACTCTTCGACCAAAGGCAAAACTTGCCTTACCTATATGCTACTGTATGGATTACACATGCCACTAGTATGCTTATTCCAACAGTATGCAGAGTAGTCAGGTTTCACCCTCATCCTATTCCTATTTCCAATAGACCCCCTGCTTCTGCTCCTCCTCCATATATTGAGTCAGAAACAGAATTGGAAATGAACTCAGAAACAGTTACCCAATAAACGTGGATCACATAAATCAATACTGAAAGTTGACAACTGATCAAAAGAAGCATTTCCAGTCTTACATTACTAATCTTGCTAAATGCAAATCAGGTAAACTCTATCACCCCGATTCTCCCTATCGCTTGATCTTGAAAACAGCTTGTCATCTCAAATGACAGAACACTCATACTATTCATAAACCTTCATGAACCAGTTCCTTATCACATTCTTGTATATTTACAGCATCTTGCTTGCTGTTCTTGTCTATTGTATTCAGAGATCAGTACTAAAGAACCATTTCCTAGCAATTGACTTTCCTGTACTCCGAAGTATTACTCTATTACCATTGGTGACCCAACAATCACCTGGTACACTGATGAAAAAGAAAAGGCCCCAGTAAAAGAAGATTACTGGGCAGACCTAAATTATGAAAACGGTTGGAATGGACAACCCCTTGAAATTAACCAACCTAATTGAACACCCCTGAGTAAATCAACTAGATCTTCACTCATGTTTTCCTGAACCAACTCCAACAAATTGCTAGTCAATTTTCCTAGTCACACTTTCAATCTTCCTTTGCTAGAGAACAAGGACAGGAATATGTAACTGGTCCTAGCACCTCTATTGAAGCAACCCTTACAGAATTGCCTCCACCAGCAGACACTTGAAAGATTGACTCCACAACCAAGATTTCCAGACTAGATCCTTAATAGATTAATCTAGTACTAGTCCCTTGTCCCTTGATTTCATCTTGCTTGATTGTAATCTAATCTAAGGACTTTCTCTCGTTATGTCGTCCTTTAATCTGTGCAACTTCAACTCAAATGTATTGCAAGATCTATATGCTTGCCATGATCATGATGCACAAATGGCACTAGTAGCCACTTAGTTCGGTCTACTAGTCAACCATAGTGCAAATCTGGAAAATGACTTGGCACAAGCACAAGCACAAATCACAGCCACATCAAGAACAATGACATCATCCAAAGCACCAAAGAAAGTAGGATACTAGGCTATTTAATTAATCCTTCAACTATTCCTCTGGCCCCAATCTGACTATAAGCTGATAATAGACAACTTATCTACCAGATCAAACAGAAGACTTGTCTTGTGAGTGAGTTTTATAGTTTAGTCAATTGGCTCACTGGTTGTTCTTCCTTTTCTGAATGGTTAGATTCTAAGAAAAGGGTTTGGCTTGTTCCTAGCTATTTAGAGCTTATTTATCTTACTTTAGTGGAGATAGGTTTTGTCTACTATCTTAGTAGAGTAGGTTTCTTAGGTGTCTAGGCTTCTTAAGCTAGACTTGGAGTTAGCATATCTATGGTGAGATAGGCTACTAATTTTCAGTCACTTGACTTGCTTTTCAGGTAAGGGTTTTGAGGCTAGAAATGTATTTCTAGGCTTTTCTTAATATTTGGATATTATGGCCTTATAGCAATATTTGCTATCTTATTGACCATGGGAAACTTTCTATTCAGGTCCCTTAGATACTAGATATTCCTAGACTAGATTTATCTAGGTTACAGTGCCTTTCTGCTTAGTGGCTGTGTTCCCTTTCCTATTATGGTAGTACTTTTCTGCTTAGTAACACTACCACTTATGGTCCCTATTTGTCAGAGGAGCCTCTCTCACTCTGAGCAGGTTTCCAGGTGATCTCCTTTCTCTTTCTCCTCTTTTAGAGGGGATGTGTGAGATGATAAGATGAGATGGGTCTTGCAGGCAAATCTTGCTTCCTTTTATGCTATTCTACATACAGCTGTGCTGGTTCCCATTCCATTCCTTTTCCTTGAGCCATTGGTGCCTCTGGAGGAGAGTACATCCAATATGGACTAGTATGACTCATGGGGCTGTGCTATGACTGACTCTGACTCACACTGATTTAGTCTAACTTATTCTGGGCTAGCTGGATCTGAGATGTGAGGTGAGTGCATGTGAACCTTTGTACTTTTATGGCCAATGCTGTAATTGGATGGCAATTTTAGCAGCATCCTAACCAAGGCAAGGGTCATGTGATTATACTGTGCAAGTGTGGGAATAAAGGTACCAGTCACATGATTAGAATATGAATATTCGTATAGCTGGTAAAAGCTAGTAATAGTGGTGGTAGTTGAAGATTTATTCATATCTCCTTAACTAACTGTTGGATTGGTTTGAAACTTGGTAGGGGAATAGGCCTTAGTATAGCCTTTCATATGATAATAAGAAAATCTATGTTATCTATTCATGATCCTGCATGATTCTCATTTCATGCAGGTCACTGGGAAAGAGTCATTGACACCATTTCAGTTCTCGGCATTCAACTGGAGTGAGGAAATGGCTAACTACAAGTTGTCAGTGGACAGAAAAGGCCCAGACTTCATCTGCTTGGTCTTTGCAGAAGCTCAGCACTGTCAGATCCTCAAGATCTCCAGCAGTTCTGACACCAATCACTTTAAAGCAACCAAGGACCCTAATGATGTGGACCCACATGCTCTTCTCTGTAACATGTTTTATTGGTGCTGACATTAGTTCCGAGTTGCTAACAATGGTTGCACTTTTTTAGGACCATTTCCAAGTTGCTGTTGATACTGCCAGTCATGTCCCTATCCTGGGCCCCATCTCATCCAAGTCACTTTGCCAATGGACACATATCCTCACCATGATGGCTCTTTTGCTACATTCAGCCACAAGTCATACTATACCGGCAGTGGCACCAAGTTTTTAATATTCCTTTTTGTTGCTTCAGATGCATTCCCTGTTGCTCCTGCTTAGTGTACCATTTTTCCTTTCTCTCCTTTTTACTCTTGCAATAGATGGTGCAATGCAGTTTTGCAGCCAGCTTTTTCTCCTTTTTTACTGTGTGACAAGACAAATAAGTGTGATTTAAAATGAGGGGTAAGCTCGTGCAATCCTTTTTCTCCTTATTCAAAGTTATACTCTGGACAATGTTTTCAAGCAAAATAAGTTGAATAAGCACAAGTAGGTAGTACAAAAAGTGTGATAAGTATCACTCAAATTTGCTGATGGATACTCATATCATTACACCCAACACTTGCCCGTATACTTCAAGTTACATCAATAGTAGTACCACTGGCCGTGTCATATACCGCCACCCAAGTCTCGCTGCAACATTCAGCATTTACATTCACCAGGTTTGCATTGGCATCTAGAAAAAGTGAGTCAGATAACAATCTATGACATCCCAACAACACTCACGATGCACCACATGTGCAGGAAGGGTTTCCACAGTTCTGGTTCACAGGAGTAGATCTGACCTATGTGATATGCTCGGTCAATCCCCGGATCACCCAGGTGGAAGGAGGCAACTACGGACGGTGTTCATGTTGGAGTTCTTGGTGATGATACTTGCGAATGAGGCTTTTGACATGTGGGCTCAGTGACTGGCTTTTTATCAATTGCGCTTTGGCATTGTTTACGGGGCGGATCTAGTCGCTGTCTATGTAATTCAAAGGCGCTGAGCTAGCCAGATCCGTACTAGCGGTAACGCGCTAGGAGTCACTCACTGGCAGCACTCAGTGCTCACGTTCATGGCGACGCCGTGTGTAAACTTCTTGGATATAGGGAAAAGGTGAGATAATTGAGTCGTTCGTTTATGGACTGGAGCGTTACACTCCGAGGGACCAGCCAGCTGTGAGTCACAGATTTTTCTGGGGACGTGCGAAATTATTCATGGATTCTTTTCAATACATAGGTTGAATGCTTGGTGGGCGACAGCGCAGTGCTGCCCAGTGGTCTGAGCGTTCAGAGATCCAGGTTTGTTTTGTTGATGCCGGCCCCTTGAGTCGGATCGTACTTTTACTGCGGTCATGTTGGACGTAACACATAACATGAACCATCAAATTATAGCGTCTTACACAGCCTATCTCCACACCCTCGAAATGGACGCTTAACAAGCGAGTTGACAGAATGTCACGGCCCCGTATGGTCAGGAAGACCTGCCTATTGATCAAGTTAACTACTGATATCTGCGCACGTGGAAAAGAAATGATAGACGTCACAATCTGGTCGTAGTTATGATTGTCAGTTGAGTCTCCCATCGTGCTCTCGGCGAGTTCTAACCAAGCTGATAATCTGAGCCAAATGTCACTTTTACCCGTTTTGTGCGCTCAGGTAAGTTCCCGCATTGACAGTAAGTTCGAGCTACTAGTACCGTCTTACAGACTAACTAACTTGAAACGGGGCCAGCGCTTAATTTGCTGATCCGCGGCAGCCCTAGTAGCTCCGAATGACAACATTGACAAGACGTGAGATTTCATGCTCGACGACGAAGCGCACTCGCAGGCTCCCTCGTGGGGCAGTATACTAGGTTCGTGAAGGTGGTCCTGACTGCCACATCTAACCTGCCATCCAATTCAGCGGCGAGTCGTGAGGACTCCAAATCGTGATGCGGGCACTATGAGAAACGTCTCCGAGACAGTATATCCAAGACATAGGATGCACCCTAGGAACTGGAACCAGATGGCGCACTCGACCTCCCATATTTATACACAACGGCGAACGACTCGACACGTCCCTTACCCGGCGACGACGAGGAAGCCGTCTCCTCCAGAACACCCAATCCCAAAAGCATGCTCACGCCGACGCCCAACCAGCCCCCTCCTCACCTGTCGCGGTGGATCGCCGAACCTGAACGGCTTAGGTTTTATGCTGGGTCAGTCAGTCGTACGTACGTATGGCGTGTTCGAGACTGTTTTCGTTGACCACCTTTCCTTTAATTTGCACCATGATGGATGGACGTTAGGAGAGCGCCTACTTTCGCTCGCGCGGGTGTTTCATTGTACCAGGGAAAAAGATATCGGATCGGTAGGATGACCTCTGCATCATGTAAAAAGATGTGGTACGGATTTTTCATTCATACATAACTCGAGCGTCGTGTCAGCGGTGCGACATCCTGCTGAAGTACGCGGCGGTGGGGGCATCGGCAGATCCTTGTCTGGCGATTAGCCCGTCCGGAGAAAACAAACAAATGCATGGGCTTGGTGCTCGCGTGCTCGACGTCAGATGATCATCGGTGGCGTTTGGGTGGGCCGAGATCCTCGCCGACGAGAGCCATCTCGCACTCGAAGTCTCCAACCCGCCAAAAAGTTGTTTCCCGACGCCACCCGCACGTCGTCCTTGACATGGCGTGCCCCCATCGCGCCGCTCCCCGCCAAACCTGGTCTGGCGCCGCTCCTCTGCTCCGCCCACGTGGCACCCTGCATCAATCTGGGATACGCGCTGTCATCGATTCCCCTTGTCACTCAAGTAACGTACATACTTTCCCACGACAGATGTGTACTGCAGGTCAGAGAAATGAAATTGTAACAATCGGTCTGGCTCCACCCCCTACCACGGTAAAGCTTTTATGCTATAAATATGCCAGACGATTCAAGTAAAAAGGAGGAACGGTAAACGTCGAAGACCTAAGTAGCTACCTAAGAATCCGTAATCCAGCTCAAACGGCCTCGGGAACCTTCACGTTACCAGTCAAGGAAGGGTATTGCTGGCCACCCGCCGTTTAAGCAATAATGCGGGCCTTTTCATCAGCACTGCTCACCTCGTCCCCGATGCATTCGTGCGTGGTGTCGATTTGGATGGAAATATTGTTCGGTAGGCACTGATACGATCATGAGACCATGCTCTACACCATCTCTCAGGTAACAACCTGCCTTTTGTGAACTTCCAAGCGTAGTGCACTCGCCCTTTCGTTGCCCACCGCGACTTCGGAAGGAAAGAGACAGATCCTCATTAATCGTATCGCCCCTCAAATCTCTGCGTGTGTTCAGGGTGGCAAGGAGGGCATTGCAGTAAACTGTAAAACATTACAATGTTAACGATTCCTTCGCTACCGAGACAGGACGTACGTCTGCCGGTGCAGAAGTAGAATGCGATGTAGATGAACGTGGTCGGCCATATATAAATCTATTTCATGATCAGCAACGAACAATCACGCGAGGTACGCCACAACTTACGGATACTAGCGAGGCGAGGGCACAGACACTGTGGTACTGTCAGCAATGCGCGCCTCGATCGAATGCCGAGACTGACCTGGTCAAAAGACCGGTGTTGACGCTGAATATCATCTCCACCACATTCGTCATTCACCAAAAGCGACTCCATCGAGATGACCACACTTACCAGCTTATTGATCATTGTATTAGATCTGATAAACAGGATATTCAGAATTCACGATGAGGACAAAGGGCAGAAATATTTACTTCCGGAAGCCAGTTCGCGATGTCTGCAGCATCCAACAGAGCAACACGGCGATGAGGACGTCCCCTGCTGCGGTGAGCACATTGACCGTCATCGAAAGACCCTTAACGGTCGTCATCGGACTGTTCATAGGACTGGGTTCACTTCATTTACCTTCAGGGTACCAATCTGGACATATGTGGTGAACTGTATACTAAGCGTGCATGAGCTAAATATTGATGTGAAATAAATGAGAAAGAGGAACTTACGCTTGAACAGCATAGCCTACGGAGCGTCGCTGGTGTCAACGATGTTTACGGACCAAACTGTGTCACCCACCGAGAGTCGCAACTGTAGATAGAATGTTCTTAGTGTGAGGAGAGTGAACTCGAGAGCGCGTAACTCACTGAAATTAGCAGTAACTATCGTCATCTGGGGAAAAAATGGGACATTTGGGCGTTCCGAATGATACACGACTTACAACTGAGCCAGTGGCAAGCCAATTCTTATTGCTGACTGTGTGTAGACTCAATGACGGGACTCGACCAACCAAGGGTAGAAAAACGTACGCATGTAAACGCGCATTGCTAGGAAGCATTGAACGAGGAATGTTGTGAATGCCTAGTTTGGATAGTGATATAGGGGGGAGCAGTGAAGCTGAACGAGTTCCATACATTGAAGAAGACTTCGCACTGGGTTGTGTAATGGATCAGCGACGGTCTGTAAAGGGAAAGATGTAACCTACAGACATACTCCTGGTGGGGAATGAGCACAAGGGCTTTGTGAACCAAAAAAAAACACTCACCAGACAACTTTCGCGAGCTCATCATACACTCCGAAGTAGGTGACGGCGTATGTGTAGACTAGGGAGGAATGAATACAAGTTTATCGGTGGGGTATGATAGCACTTGCCCACGTGCGAGATCAGGGCTTGGTGACAAGTATCTGAGATAAAGACGGCAGCGACCTGTAACGCAAGATCGGAACAAGGCCGATAAGAGAAATGGTGTAAACTAACGAGAACTTTGATGTATCCCCGGTCCGAAGGATAATGAGCATAGTAGTACCACGTTTGAACGCAGGTGACTAGTTTTTGCTAGTTGAATAAGGCGAAAAAATGGAGACGTAATGGGACATACATCCACATAGACTGTGGGAGAATATGAGTACGATCGGTGGATCTACAATGTGTCATACTCACACCGCTGCGATGATGACCCCGATCAAGAGAGCACCCATGCTAGGATGGACCGTCAAATAACTGGACCTGGGGGGGAGGAAGGACATACGAATTATCCAAGGCCGCCATTGGTAGAAACGAAACGGCGGAACGGGGGGAGAGAGTGCAAAGGGAGGGCACAAAATCATAACGAAATGAAAGAGGCTATTTGAAGAGACGTGAAGCACGCGTACGGTCAGTACATACGATCGTAGATTTGGTGTACTATCCCAATCGAATGACAGCCTATGGCGCTTTTACGCACCTTTTCCTTAGCGACTCCGCAGTTGCTGTTGCCCTGTCTGTGACATTCGCCGCGAGGTGACCCTCATAAGCGACGACCCCCTGACCGGCTGCAGTACACTGATATGTATATCCCGGCACAGGCTGAAAGGCGGTTGACACTATTTATTGCAATATCAAGTCACTCACTTTCCAGATTCCGTTTGCCAAATCCCGCTCGAGTTTAGGTTCCGAAGGGCAGCCTTCGTCATACGCAAGCTACCCAGGCGTCAGCACCGGTCACGACGGGTCGAAAAAATGGCGGTCACCGGACAGTGTTAGCTATGCCTTAGCCACCCCTGAAGTGCAATTTTCCAGGTTCCGACGTCGACTGCAGGGTAGCTTCTCGGCTCGCCACCGCTGGATATGTCGCCTTTTCCACGATTCGCGTGTGCACATGGTGCACCTGTTTGACCAATGAAAAAACCTTTTCGTAGACCAAAAATAATTGAAAACGTAATTCGGCAATAACCCCACCCCCGAAAGGTTGATCAACCGCTCTACCCGATATCTTTCAACAGCTCGCCATCCCTAACGGAGCATGGTGTGTCCTCACTACGAGGTACGTGCATTGCTAGTGATGTTACGGGCCATTGAGAACACCAACGATGAAACGTGATCGATGGATCGGCGGAACGCTTGCACGCCTGTCAATCGAAAACACCAACAGTTGATGCACTAGACCGATGCAGTCTACGCAGGTAATCTCGAGGATTGGGTCGTCCCCTTGAGCATTGAGCACGAGCGGACTCATGAAACGTCCTTGTTCGAGACTGAGATGGTATATCTTATCACCAGAGGCAGAAACAAGCGCATCGCAGCGCCGCTAGCGTGCGATAGAGCGACGCGAGACGTGTGTCCATCAATAGAAGTCGCTCTCGCCTGCAGCTCCGTCGTGCAATCATTTTGGTCCTGGGAGGTATCGTCTCTACCCGGTCGCATCTGACAATGTCTGTCATCTCTGACTGAGCACGCCGTGCCCTCGCTACAAGGTACATATCATTCTACGGGTCTGGCTTGACAGCGCCTGAGCCTGGTCAAACATCAGACCGGTCTGTCACCAAAAAGTGGAATCGACAAACAGCAGTCGAAAAACATGATCGGCGCACTTCACGGGACAACGACGTACCTGAAACACTCCAGAATTCATCTCCACCACTCGCCGGTCCGGAATTCAAACGATCCCGCGACGATACATGACGCGCAACAATCGAACGCACGAACAGACTACGCAGACGTCAGAGCAAACCGAGAAGCGATGTAGCCGTTTCATGACAACGAGCGCGAGGAGTAACGCTTAGGAGGCGAGAGAGTCGGACATGCTGGTACGATGATGAGAAGGTCGCGTCGAACCGAGGTACTCGAAATGAGTCGGAACGAGGTCGCTAGCCCGAGACGAGGCAGGTCAGCACGAGCAGCACACCCGCAAGAAGATCAGCGTACCTGGGTCACCCAAAACACATATGAAACGGGACAGACGACCCGCTGAACCTGTCAACCCTCTACGTCGTCGAGGACGAATAAAAATTCAATCAAGAGAAGTCAAACGAGTATGTACCAAAAAATGTATACACTAACGCATATGGTCACGTCAGTATCATATCGGGCGAATCAAATGCGTCGTCCACGGAGCAGAGAGATTGGGAAAATATCCCAACAGCACGACAGAGTATGTCTTAGATTTTCGTCTGACTCTTTAGATGGAAATGCAAACCCGGAGAATGCAAATGCTGAACATTGCTCCATTGCAGCAAGACTCGGGTGGCGACAGTGTAGTGCCGTGCGGTGACGATCGGCGGCGCCTGGGTGCACTTTTGTTGTTGTATGCCAACGCGCGGGTACTGGACGCAATTATACGATATGAGCATCGTAAACGTTTAGGGTCACGACAGACAGACATATCATGCTCGCGGCGACGAAGCGCTAGACTGCGTAGTGAATATGTTGATTGTTGTGTGTGACAAACCTTGACTGACATATGTCCTTGCGATGAAGAAAGAGGCAAGTCAACTTTCTCGCAATCCAGTTTCTAGGTTGATGAACTTGGTCCTGACTGCCACAGAGTCTGTAGTGCCAACCATTTGTACAGCGAGTCGTGTATTGTGCGAGCGCCCGTGATGCGGGCACGAGGATCGCCGAGCCCGTAGATTGGTCGTACATATGAACCATTTGGATGCGAAGCTGGTTTCTGTTAAAACCACTTCCCTACGCGGTGCCAAGATGGACAAATGATAGGAGAGTGCCTACTCGCTCGCGCAGGTGTTTTTCGGTGTATCAATGGGGAAGGATATCAGGTCGGTAGATGGACTTGATTCTTGAAGCCAGTCGCATGATGTAAGCTAGCGATGGAGAATAACGCCGGGAGATAGCGGCCCGGAGAGGCGCGTCATGGAGCAAAGTGAAGGTTTTTATGGGGACTCGAGCGGGGGTGGATTGAGACAAATCGCGTTGGCGGCGACCTTGAAATATCTGAACGTCGTCGGTGACCATCGTCGAGCACAGCGAGCTCAATGCTTTTACTAGTACTGACTTTCATGGTGTTTGATGATGGGGGCTGGCTTGCAGCACCGCTACAAACAACACCATACACCCGTGAGAAGAATGCGTTTGGAAACGTTTGCTGCAGGACTTGGACAAAACCCCGATGGAGAGTTGTTGGCAAACGCTGCCGATGATCCTGCCATCGGTCCCCAACTCCTACATGTGATACGTCGAGGCGGAGGCTTCAGCCGTAATTATGCTAGGAGTCGCGGACAAAGTTCCACCAGAGATGTAACAGCGCCACGTTCAACATTTTTCTCTCACTGCACACAGGGTCAAGATTCGGTAGATCTGTGTGGATCATGAGTGATTCCCCTGTCGTTATGCTCCAGATGCATCATGACTGGCGAATCACTTGTGGGTCACGCAAACACACATTCGATCACGCACTGAGCGTCCCCCCGAGCCACAACAATTCACCAAAATTCCATCAGGTGGGTTCTCGCGATGATATGATGATGAGGCTAATCCAGTGCCGAAGGAGTCTGATGGGGAGACGATGGAGGCTGAAGGGGAGTTAAAGGGATCGACATCGATTGAATAGAATTCATGGCATGTTTATATGTTCATTTTCTTTTCTTTCCTCGCTAGTTGTCAGATATCCATCGGTGAATTCTGGTGGAATCATTTGCATGTAGTATGTAGGAAAATGGCTATTTTGTCGATACATCTAGGTAGTGATGAAGATAACAACAATGGTCTATTACTGGCGAATGCCCGCCTCTACTAAAGTCAAAGTTGCCCTGCTCAGGCTCGGTCACATCCTACTATGTCGACTTAGCCATCCAATTAAAATGGTCTTTGGGTGAGGGATCACCTATCCGTTTCATTGTCCGTGTTCGACGAAGCGCTAGGCTGCGTACTTGGTGTGTTGGTTGTATCCCGAGTCGTGTGTGCTCAAACCCGTGATCTGACTGATTCTGACATATGTTCTTGAGATGGAGAAAGAGGCAAGTTAACAATCTCGCAATCCGGTCCCTAGGTTAGTGAAGTTGGTCTTGACTACCAGAGTCTGTCGTGCCAACCAATTGTACAGCGAGTCGTGTATTGCGCGAGGATTCGTGATGGCGTCCACGATGCGGCAACGTGTCCGGGACGGTGTATCCCACCCATAGCACGCACCCCTGCACCCGGAACAAGATGGTGCACTCGACATCCCACTCTATACGCAAGGCGGGTCTCAAAAACACCGACAACCATAATGATATCGACGAGGCAAACGAGTCGACACGTCTCTTACCCGGCGACGATGAGGAAGCCGTCGCCTCCAGAGCGCCGAATCCCAATGCCAACAGCAAGCCGGCACCGACACCCTTTCCAAAAGCCCAACTAGGTGCCCTCATCGCAGTGCGCATTGTCGATCCCATCGCGTACCAGCAGATATTTCCCTACATAAACCGGTTGCTCGCTGACCTGCGGATCGCCGAACCCGAACAGGTTGGGTTTTATAGTGGATTAGTCGTACGTATGGACTGTTTGGGTGCGAAGTTGATTTCTGTTGACAACCTCCCCTACTCGCCATGATGGACAAATGATAGGAGAGCACCTACTCGCTTGCGCAGGTGTTTTCGGTGTATCAGTGGGGAAGGATATCAGGTCGGTAGATGTCGGACTCCAAGCCATTCGCATCATGTCAGCTAATGATGGTGAAGATGTGGTCGGCCGACGTCCTGTCGTGTTTACAGGTCTCATCGGCATCGCGGCGACGAC
>JBBPNO010000806.1:0-14566 GCA_038090915.1 Boletus eberwhitei
CGTTTGGGGGCTGGCTCACACGGCCCCCCCCCCCCCCCCCCCCTAAAAAAAATCAAAATAACACGAAACGGACATCAGATCGTCGCGCATGCATCACGCTCGATCTCGCCCCGCTGACGTCCCGTGCCCTCGAAGAGGGTTACGTCCAGTCGACAGGGCCCGTCGTCACCGTCTCGCTCTCCCTCCCGCGCGCACAGCACGCTCGGAGTGGTGAGCGTGCTGTGGCGCAGCCGCTCGTCGACTGGCTCGTACCGTTGCGACGGTGTTGTCGGTACACCCTCCGCTCGCTGTCGTCATCGCTCGACACAACGAACGCGCTCGTCGACCGGGCGACGTCCGCTACGGTAACGCAGAAGCCGGTCTTGTCGCTCCTCGCGGCCGGTCTACCGTTCCCAAAAAGTCCGTCGATGCAGATCGAAGAGTCGGAGCGGGGCCTGGCGGGCGATTCGGAGCAACAGGAACGCGAAGAGCGAGGGTGGTGGTCGAAGCGGTTCCACGAAGTCTTTTCAGAGCTGAGCGAGCAAGAGACGGACGAACAGACGATTGAACCCAAGAAGACCCGTCGTATCAATTCATTGGAATACATGTAGCAAACACTGTACAGTGATGGCGTGCTGTGGATGACGATGCTGTAGATAACAATTTGTATGTAAATGTATATCATGATCCATCTCTTATGTTACTTTTTATCTCGTGGCGAGCGCCGCAAGGAGCGTATCGGTATCGACCTTGGCAGCTGTCGCAAAAAGAAAACGTTATCAGCACCAAAAAAAAAACAGAAAACGACCCATTTCAAACACGTACCTTTGAGCACAAGCGTCACGAACCGCTGTGCCAAATGTGGATATTCCTCCTCGAGCCTTTTCATGCCCTCCGCCGCGAGCCTCCACAATACCGCATCACGTTCGACCACGACCCGCGCATTCCGCGGGAGCCCCGAAAGCGCGGACAACTCGCCTGCGACGGTCCCCGACACCATGCTCTCCTCGATGATGGGCGTGTGCTCCGCAAATTTGTACGATGCGCGGAGGACGCCCGACTGGATGATGTAGAGCCCGTTTGGCGGGTCGCCTTTCTCCCACAGGACGGCGCCGGCGGGAAAGGTGACGTGCTCAAAGTAGGGCGCGAGTGCGGAGAGGGAGACGTGGTCGAGGGCGTCAAAGGACCCGAAGGCTTTGAGGAGCGTGTGGAGAGGCTGCGCGGACACGTCGGTGAAGAGATCTGCGGAAGAGGGCCCAGAAGTGAACAGAGTAAAACCATAAAAAAAGGAAGGCATACCGCTTGCTATCGTTCGCTCTCCTGCGTCTTTTAGTTGTAATCGCCGTGGTGACCCGACCAGGTTCTCGTGAAAGTCGACGTCCACCTTCTGACGACCCGGGAGTGCTGGGCAAGACAGGACCACACCAAGTCAGGTGGTAAACGAGACACGTGTAGCGGCGACTTACCAACTGGTGTAGTCTCCTTTTTCTGCGCCCTAAACCACGCGCGCAGATATGCATTCTCCGTCCCTGCGTCACATACTCCGTCAGCATCATGCCCACAACAATACAAACAAACAACATGGGGAACCGTCCACGACTTACACTCCATCGCATCGTTCAATGTTTCAAATAGCTCCACATACGGCTGCTCCAACACCCCAACGCTGCCCAACGCCTTGCCCACTTCCGCTCTCGAAACACCACAAAAGACGAGCACGACGCCTTTGGCAGCCAAAAGTCTCTGAACTCTTACAAACGCTTCCGCAGCTGACAGGTCAACCCCAGCGACAAGCGAAAAATCAACGATGACAAAGCGAACCGGGTGAGCATGGAAAGTCGGATCATTGACGAGGGATCGGATGGTGTCTTCGACGTGAGCGATTGTTCCAAAGAAGAGGAATCCTTGCAGTTGGATGATGCGTGTCTGTTTGGACACCTCACGAATGTATGCGCGGTGAGCTGCCGGACGGCGGACGGTAGAGACTGCGGTGTCTCCCGTATAGCACGTTCGGATGCTCCGCCGCTGCGAGTTTTGAACGACAAAAAAGAAACCTGAGACATGGCATGAACCGGTGAGTCGTTAAATGTCACAAGCATTGAAGGGGAAGAAAGGCCAAGACTCACAACTAACAATGATCCCTAACAAAACGCCAATGACAAAGTCCCAAACAGTCATGGTGATCATGATACTAATGATCGTGATGTACTCCATCCTAGCCGGATGCCGCATCACAAAAACCAACTCCGAACTTATCGATTGTGCAAGCTCACCTGCTCACACGATGCCTCGTGTCGCACAACGCTTCCTTCACAAGGTCGATACCAAGAACGAAAATGAGCGCACTAACAACCATGACAGCTACGTGGGCGACAGGTCTATAAAAGGTTTGCCAGAAAACTTTTGGAAAGGACGCACGAATATATGCGATCGGCCAGGTGCCGATAATCAGAAGCAAAAACGTGACCACAGCAAGCATAAATCCAGCGACACGATTCCCTCCCCCCATACGATAAAATCTGTGTCCGGAAATATAGCTCTCAGTTACACCCAAAGAAGCGAGGGGAATACTGACAAGAGCGTGTTAACATAGACTAGATAATTAGGACTTTCGACAGGTCAACATCCCACCGCAGCGAAGAATAGGTAAGGACGTACACAGTGCCCAGCAATCCTGCCACAAGGTTGGACATTCCGTGACCAACCAGTTCTTTATCCGTGTCAACGTCTTCGTCCAATGACACAGCTGTACAACCCGCACACGGGACAATCTGTCAGCGAGGTCATGCCCAGGAGAACAACAAGCTCGACGCTCACCCAGAGCAGGAACATTAAGAGGAGGATGCAGTATATTGAAGAACAGTCTAGTAGCCCAGCCAAATCAACGACATGGGTGGGTCAAAGTAAGCGACAAAATACGCACAAGGCAAACTGTGTAGGTAGCGTTGTCCAGATAAGAGTCCACCGCACCGCACGCCAGTCTTTGTTGCGAGCCCAGAACCACGATTAGCCATCCTCAGAGTCTACTCCGCGACACGTCGGAAGAAGAAGAAACCTACCAAGGTAAGTGTAAAAGGCATACCAACTGTCCATACCTCCGACCTCCTGCACAGTTTCGAACAACCATCCCTTCCGTCGGAGCAGGTCGAGATCGAGTTGGGCGGCCGCGACGACGACGTAAAAGATGATCGGTATGACTAGGAAATCTGCGATAGTCTAGCTCGAGGGTGCGATCGAAAACAACGGCACAATAGGCTCACAGATAGGGAACAAAAGTTGATGCTTCCACCTCGCGGTGATTACTCTCAAGAGCACCGCCAGCGCAAGCGGCGGGAGCCACATTACGAGCGCATGCGAGTCGAGAGCAAAATATCGGATGATCTCCCAAGTCGGTGGATCAAGCGCATCGGAAGGGAGGCGTGTGCTGACTGTGAGTCTGTCACGTTCGAGACCCGTACACAGGGTACAACATACGCATAACAGCGGCGAAGCACCGGCAAATACCGAGTGACAGAACAATCAGGAACCGGCATTCCACTTCAAGCAAGCGGGACTTACCCGGTCAGAATCAAAAATACGCCTACACCACCTATACACCTGCAGAATGAACTATGTTAGCCAACCGTACCAGTTGGCGCCATCGCACGCCACAATGGTGCATGATTCAGAAGCGATGAGCGGTACTTACCCGACGAGAATATGTCTGGGGAAGAACCCAATGAGGACGCCAAGACGAAGGTACCCCAAGATGAAAAACGTGAATCCTGGGCATGGGAAGTCATGATCAGATGAGTATGGATCATGGCCACATTTCGAAATTCAAGAACGAAGATCATGGACGCGAGGCACGTCCAACTGATCTACACACGCTCCACCTCACACCACACCCTCGTTTTTTTATGAGGGAAGGAGATTTCCAACCCCATAGATAACTGCAGCGCCAAGGCAACACCACCCTGTTATCATAAAGAGAAGGGGACTTACCAGTGAGTATGCTTGAGAGTACGAATGCCACAAGCGTGGTGGCTATGACCTCCCGATTGATCTTATCCATACCGGCCCAGTCATCGCCGATGATGTCTCGTGCGATTGTTGATGCAAGAATGTGGAAGAATGGCTATATAATATAATACTGTGTAAGTTCACGTTTACGAAGGCGATAGAAAGATGACGAGCAAATAATGAAGCCAGCAATCTCCAAAGCGAGACAGGGAGAATGGTACGTACCACTACCTCAATCATCATACTCCCATTCGCACCTGCGAAATTGCTGCCACCTAAAGTATACACAAGCTGAGCAACGACCGTGCTAGATGGGGCCACATTGTCAGTCCAGTACAGCACGTGCGTTGCGTATACACGACATGTGAAGTCTCTTGACGCGCGGTAATGAAGAGTAAAATGAAATAAAACAAATGAATTCACTCACGATACGAAAAACATGGACACGCCAACTCCTCCGAACTTCGAAAACAGGCCCGCAGCAGGAAATATGATCATACCATCTAGTCAAACCACGTGAGTAGCTGTCCGTGATTCGCACATTTCTTTGGGCGTAAGAATTCCCCTGGGTCGCGTACCCTGAACACTTTACGTGGATTCCAAATGTGGGGCACCCAGGTGCAGCAATTATGAATGGAAACACGTACAAGAAATCCCATCTAGAACGTTCAGCAACGTGCCTAGAACAACGGCAGGAATGGCCCTAAAAGCTTTCCGCCCCAGATTTGGATCGAGGAAGTGCCGAAACGTTTCAGACGGCTTGGAAAGGAACACGATTGAGTCATAACCGCTTGTGATGACTGGTTTTGCGCGCTGCGGCTGTGTTTTGGTGACCATAAACATGGGTCGAGATCCATCGCTGGTGTCTCCGTAATGAAAAGTGGTGTGATCGGCGCGTAGCAATGAAGTTGTTTCATCGGGTATTGATTCCGACTCTGGGGATTCTGGTTCCGCCTCATCTCCCAACGTCGCAGGGTGAGGTACCGTTGCTAATCTCGATCCCAGGCGGTGTGAGGTGTCGGCAGCGACGGACGAGAAGTAAGTGTCGCCAGGGCATTCGTTAGTCGGTGTCGTGGATATTTGGGAGGTGGGGTATTCCAGTGCACCGGCACCTTCGTGGCCTGTTTCGGAGCTGACTTGTTCACCACCAAGCACCTCTTTGTTTCCTTTACCGTCCTGCCTGCGAGCGAGGAGGATAGAGAGGGCGGAAGGTGTGCCGAATGTTGTGTGCCCCACTCCACGAGGAGTGAACGTGCCTGAACGGGGGGTGGCGCTGGCGGAGGGAGGACCCGTTGGACTGGAGTCGAATGTGTATGTGGATGCAGAGAGGTCCTCGTAGGGATCCATGTCTGGCTCAGAAACCAAGGAGAACCGTGGGCTGCCTCTGTTCGTGTTGGGGGAAGATGGGGCGAATGAAGATGGAAGGGGATGCAAGTGTTTAATAGATGGGTGAGGAGCGGTTCTGGAGATAGTTTCAAGGGTACCATCTTGGATTGTATTGCTCGGAAAGATGAAAGAGTCACAGGATTGTGACACAGAGGCTAGAAACGTGCACCGCAAGTTGTTTAGTTTACGATTACGGCGTCGAAAATGCAGTCATATGACGCACGTTCGGAGGAAGGCTCGGCTAGGCGCTGGGTGGCGTGGGCAGTCAAAGACGGGGGATTGCGATCATGCGAAGGGGATAGGCGAAAAGGCGGGGGAGAGGAGAAATGGGGTACGACGGTATTTGAAAGTTGGACTGTGCTTGCGCGTATGACGCCCTGCGAGCGTGGCTGGGCTGAATTGCGAGAGGATGCAGAGACATAGCTCATAGGCTGCAGCAAACTAGAGGATAGGAGGTTTGGGAGGTGGACTGGAAAGACAATGGAAAACATACCCAGCTCTGTGCAAGACGGACTCGTCTGGAGGGGGCGACGCGGTAGGGTACATGGGCGCATCATCGTCATAGTCATGGTGCTCCTGACTGTCTTCGCTGTCGCGGCGGGTGTGGTGCACGCCGCGGTGCACGGTGGGGACGTTGGCGGGGACGGGCGAGAGACGGAAGGACATGAAAGAGAAAAGAAAAGAGGGTGAATGAGTGTGCGATGGAGATGTCATGCCATCGCGGACCACCCCGCGTTTGCTCGTCATCGACGTGACTCTATCGCGAAAGCAATCCAAACACGGAAAGGCCTGGGCACTAACGCCCGTGTCACGTGCGCATACAGGCACACATCCGCCGTCTCCGCCGACGTGCTCGACGACGACGACGACGACGACGATGTCAAACACAATTTTGCTGTGCGTCTCAATGTTTTCATCGCGAAAGAAATCTAGCTCACAAGACGTCTAGTTACCCCCTCTCCAATTTTACGTTCAGGTTGGTCCTCCTAGTCACCGTTCGACACCGTCGGACTCATCTTCACTAGCACCAAGGAAGCTCAGCCCGAAGAAGATCCCTCTGTTTCTGCCCGCCTACAGCGTCTTCAAAACAATTATGAAGACTTTGGCATGCGTCGCACCGTAGAGGGTATCCTCGTTGTGCACGACCACGGCCATCCCCACATTCTCATGCTCCAGATCGCGAACGCGTTCTTCAAGCTGTAAGTACTCTTTTTGCTCTCACTACCGCCAGTCTGAGGTTTTTGCAGTCCAGGGGACTACCTCAAACCCGGTGAAGATGACATCGACGGCCTCAAGCGTAGATTGGACGAGCGTCTCGCTCCACCCTCCGAATCGAAACAATTCAATGCATCACATGGTGTCGACAACGAATGGGAAATCGGAGACTGTCTTGCTCAATGGTGGAGACCCAATTTCGAGACGTTCATGGTACGTTTGATTGCTGATCCACTTTACTCCGAGTCTCGACCGCGCGACTTTCAGTACCCCTTCATTCCTGCGCATATAACCAAGCCAAAGGAGTGCAAGAAGCTCTTCTTGGTTCAGATGCCCGAGCGGAGTATGCCTTCACCCTCTGTCTCGCGACTCTTTCTGATTGTTTGACCTGCAATCGCAGAAGTACTCGCCGTACCCAAAAACATGAAGCTACTTGCTATCCCTCTGTTTGAGCTATACGACAATGCAGCTCGGTACGTATTTCACAATTCAGGGCGCATACATCGCTCGGCGTATCAAACCACCGATGAATATTTTAGATATGGTCCCCAGCTCTCTGCAATACCGCACTTGCTATCGAGGTACAATTTCATCTACCAGTAAAAATTCGCAATTCCTGCGCATATACGGTCCATGGCGTGACTCTCGGTCGTGCGACGTATGTAGAAACAGCTCCTGGCATAATGGAAATCGTCTACTTGGCAGCATTGGCGTCCGACGCAGGGATGGTGATAGATTCGCATACATTGATTTGTATTCGCATCGTGTTGTCGTTTGAGAGTCGTTCTTTCGCAATACAGTACTTGCTGTGTGTCCATTTCCAAAGATTCTCGAGTCGCTGCACGTGTCTTGATCGAGTGCGGAGTCAATGAGGCACCTTGTGTGGCACGCATCTGGCAGCGTCAAGACCATCTTCAACTCGGATCTAACAACAACCTCTGACACACAAACTTTGTCGCAAGCTCATCAGAGGATACACTCCAGGTCGATGCCACCCGTCGAAACCAGCCCAATGTCCTCTGGACCCAGCGCTTTTACCCCTGTTAACGTCAAGCTCCTTCTGATAGGAAACGCCTCTGTAGGGAAGAGCAGCCTACTCCTGCGGTTCTCTGATGAGGCATGGATACCCGAGGACGAGGCAACTGCTACGATTGGGGTTGACTTTCGGGTGAGTATGCACTGCTGGATGTACGCTCGAGCTGCTGGGAGGTGTTTCGTTTGGGAGGGTTACGGAGCATGTTGTGCCTCCAGCTCCTTATTTCTCATTGATATCAATGACGCCTTGGAGGGACAATCAAACGAGGTATTGACAATGCATGACGACAGGTCCACAAGATGGAAGTGAGGGGGCGGAAAGTAAAGCTTAGTATATGGGTCAGTCGGTCTCTTTCCCCCAGGAGTGAAAACTGAATTCACCCCTAAAGGATACAGCAGGACAAGAACGCTTTCGAACTATTACATCTTCATATTATCGTGGCGCACAGGGAATTATTCTAGGTCAGTACAAGACAGTCTGACTGTGTTTTTCGCTGGTGTGGTAACTCATGTTTCCCTTGGTTGCGTTTTATTCGGACGAAAAGTATACGACGTCGCCAACCGGGAAACGTTTGATGCACTTCCGAAATGGTTCACAGAAATTGATACCTACGTGTCTACAACAGTACCCAAGATCATTGTGGGCAATAAATTAGACAAGGTATGTCCGGATCGATCGCGCTGCGCACTGCGAGTCTGAATGGCTGGTAGGAACACTCGCGACAAGTATCCACGGACGAAGGGGCGATCTTCGCAGCGCGGCAGGATGCGCTGTTCCTTGAGGCGTCTGCGAAGACGGCGGTTGGGGTGCGGGAGGTGTTTGAAGATCTGGTGAAGAAGATACTGGAGACGCCAGAGTTGTGGGCACCTGTGACGCCGGAGACGGGGAAGAACGCGCAGGAAGGGATGCCGGGTAGGATTGATCTGGGAGGGGATGGGACGGGTGGAGACGGGTATGCCGCTTGTTCGTGTTGATATTATACCCATGACGTAATCAACAACACGTGTGTCGCCGGCTTGCAAGTACACAAATTTGTGAGAAGAGACACTCCAACTGCACTCGCCATGGCCCCGACCTCTGCCATCCACCCCGACCCGGCCCCGTCCTACATCGACCGCATCCAAGACTTTGTCTCAGAAAACAGGCGCGCAATCCTCATCGCAACCGCTGCCGCCCTCGTCGCTGCCGGCGCCGTCTACTACGCATCCTCAAGACCACCGTCCGGCAAGGACAAGTCAAAGGACAAAAAGCCTAGGAGAAAACCCGTGAATGACCCCGACGGCCCCATAATCGAGGAGATAAAACCCAAGGTCCAGGACGTCAACGGTATGTCCCACCCCTTCCCGCCCCTTGCCATCCTGACTGTTCTCCCTACAGAAAATGCACCACTATCCGCCGAGCAGATAGCTGCTCTGCCGTTCGAGGTCCGCTCCTTCCTTCACCACCGTGCAACATGCAGTTCACTCGTTTCTCTCACAGGAACGCGTAAAACAGGCTGCATCCCTCAAGACACGGGGTAATTCCCTCTACCAGGCTCGCAAGTTCGACCAGGCCATCGACCTCTACACACAGGCCATCCAGGTCTCGCCACGACCAGACCCCGTGTTTTACAGCAATCGAGCAGCATGTCCGTCTCACCCCAAAAAAACTCATTGCCGTACTTATGAATCCCGTTCGCAGGTTACATGTACATGTCTCCTCCGCAATACGAGCGGGTAGTGGCAGACTGCGACGATGCACTTCGCGAGGACCCGAATTACGTCAAGGCTCTCAACAGGCGTGCAACTGCTCTCAAATCTTTGAACCGCTATGAGGAGGCTTTGAGAGGTCTGTTTTGAATCCTCCTATCATTCGGACACAGCTTGTTCTAAATATGGTCGGTGTTGGACTCAATGCCATCTTTGCAGATTTCACCGCCGCGACAATTCTCGAAAAGTTCCAAAACGAGACGTCAGTACAAGCAGTAGAGCGTGTGTTAAAGAAGCTTGCGACGGAAAAGGCGCACTCCATCCTAGCCGTGGGTGACTTGCCATTATTTTAAACCTCATCTCTCACTCGTTGTTCTAAACCCATGAATAGACCCGGGAACCTCGTCTGCCTTCGCAAACATTCATTTCGGCCTATTTCGCTGCTTTCCGGAAGCGTGAGTTCTTGATTGCGTCATCTGATGGTAAATTGACAAGGCTACAGGAGCGCTCCCTACGCTTCCCGAGACCCCATCGCAAGGCGACCAAACACTCTTGCTAGCGCTCGAAGCGCTCGAGGCAGCCGATTATCCGCATGCGCTCACCCTCGTCAACGAGGCTCTTGAACAGGGGATATCGTGGGATACTGGTCGCGCCGAGGCCCACAACTTGCGGGGAACATTCAAGTATGTCAATCATTCATACATCCCCCATTTTCTGAGTTAATGATCTTTTCTGCAGGTTCCTGACTGCGGATGTTCGTGGAGCCAAAGCCGATCTGCTCGAATCTCTCAGTCTCAACCCTTCACTCACGCAATCGCTAGTCAAGCTTGCGAGCGTGCACATGGAGGAGGGTGATAATGCGCAGGCGATGAAATGCTTTGAAGATGCTATCACGATCAACGAGGACGATCCCGATGTTTATTACCATCGAGGGCAGGGTGTGTTGGTCCCATTCTACCTGGTGGTTTAAATTAACTCTTTGCCAAGTTTTCTTTATCACGAACGACTTCTCGGCCGCTGCAGCCAACTACACGAAGTCGTCTACGCTGGACTCGTCATTCGTGTTCTCGCACATTCAGCTTGCCGTTGCACAATATAAGTTGGGCAACCTTGCGAATAGCATGGCGACCTTCCGACGGACGATGACGGCGTTCCCTTCAAGGGGCGAAGTCTGCAACTACTAGTACGTTTCGTGACAAAGGTATGGTTAAGGAGCAGCTAACAGACTCTGCGTTGTAGCGGTGAACTTTTGTTGGACCAACAACGCTTCCAAGACGCGGTTGAGAAGTTTGACAGGGCGATCGAACTTGAGAAAACCAAGTCAGTTTTTTCTCGCAGTCTGCTGCTCCTTTGACACTGAATCGAAATTGTTAGCTCCCCTCCCAATCCACTGCCTCTTGTCAACAAAGCGCTTGCAATTTTTCAATGGCGTCAAGACCTTCCAGCCGCAGAAGCACTTTGCCGCGAGGCCCTTGTTCTGGACCCTTCATGCGAGCCTGCCGTTGCCACACTTGCACAGCTCGCTCTCCAAAAGAGCGAGATCGAGGTTGCGATCACCTGGTTCGAAAAGCAAGTCGAGATGGCAAGAGGGGAAGCAGAGATCACTGCTGCGCTGACCTATCTCGAGGTGAGCTGACATGGGTCGTGTCCTCGTTCGGTCGTGTGAAACTGACTTTCTTTTCTAGGCTAGCAAAGCGCAGTTGCAGTTCGTCAGAAATTACCCACACATGGCGGAGCAGTTGTCCCAGATTGCACGGGGAATGATGTAGTTTCGAGTGTGCACCGATCAGTCATCTACGCTAGTTGGTGAGCATGCATGTAGGTCAGGATTGCCTGGAGACTATAGAAACGCCCTGTCGACGAAGAGGATGAGACTGAGGACGTGCATCACCCAGCCATTATTATCTGCAAGTTATCACGTCTTTAATAGTTGCACACGCTTTGCTTTCTTTCATTTTCATTTTCTTCTCCCCCGCCCTGCTTTCAGTTATTCATGTTCATGTCCGTAACCTTGTTTTTACCTCTTTTCGTTTGTCTACCTTCATCCCTCGCTCTCTCTCTCCCACATGCCGTTTAGTTCCGGACGAACGTCATGCTAGTCGAATTGTGTCACGCATTTTCATATGGTCTAATACCATCCGAACACCCTCACCACTCCTCACGTTTATGCTGTGATTCGGGGCTGCCAGTGAGAAGCTTTTCTGTGAGGGTAGCGGTTCGTCCGCGGATCGGGTACGTCGCAGCAGCAAGTTACCATGATGCTCGGACACTTGTTGGTACCAGCATGGATGAGGTGGGGGCAAGCGATTGGGCAGAGCTGGCGATCCGAACGCTCGAAACCAAACGTGCGCCTTCAGTTTTTCATGCGTCTTCCAATGACATTGTATGCATAGTATAAGACGAAGAAAGAACGTCTCCGATTCGAATAAGAACGACCACCATAGCACAGAGTGAGTTCATCTTTCGCCGTGCCCGAGCTTCCCGCCCGTCCACAGGTCACTACTCTTTATCCACCTGGATCCACGACGACGCCTGCACCAGCAGCAATCATGACAAACGTCAATCAACGTCAGTCGCGGATGTTGCAACCGCGCATACATACACGCATACCTGTCATTATCCCCTTTTCAATCGCCCATCTCCGGTCTTCTCGACCCTCCCCGACGTTCCAACCAAGTCTACCCCAGGTCCCCGATATGGCCTCTACCCCCACCCCTTCAACCCGCTCTTCAAAAAAAGTGTCGCCATTGGACGATCGTACGAAACATCATCGGACGTTGGAATCAAGGACAAGGAAGGCTGTTGCTGTGGACGATGATTTCATTGATGATACGAGAAGGGATCGTGATCACGCCGCGCACGATAGAATTGGCCGCGCGGCGGGCGACACACGCCTTGCAGGGGGAATTATTCCCGCGTGCAAAAAAGGTGACGCTGCCGACAAGTTCTTGTAGAGGTTAAACTGGTAGGATGTGCCGATGGTGGAGCCGAACAAGGACCTTGAACATGCGGAAGCTCTTGATCGGCTGTATGTGCAGGTTGCATTCTTCACCTTTGATGCATGTCTCTCCGGGAGCTTGAATAATTACGCTCACTTACAGCCTCGCTATGAAGGGTTTGCTGCTGGCGAAGTACGGGGTAATGGTCGGGGACTCGGCTGGACATAAAATTAGAGGTTGGCCCGGAAATGGCCTCCGGGATTGATCACCAAGTCTGAGTCTCTCCTCGTCTGTTTCTAACCGAACGTCCTCATTGCTACTGGCAAGTGCCGCTTCACGTCTCTTGTTACCATTATCGTTATAATTTTAAGCTCGCTGTCTGACTTCTCTCTCTCGAAGGGATCTCTTGGAGGTGTGCTTCTGAGTCTCATGTTCTATACCATCTCTTCGTCGGATTTCTACAACCTACTTCAAATCCCCCGAGATGCATCTCCCAATGACATCAAGATGGCCTACCATCGTACCCTCTTACTTCTCTTGGACAAATAGTCCTGACTGTGCAATCACGATACCATACTAGTTTCGGTACCCTCCAAGGCAGACACGCCCATGGACGCGACTCAGAGTCAACTATCATTACTGCCTCCCGAGGAGGCGTCGGTTGACATGGCATTGTTGAAAGAAGCATACAGGACACTGTCGGATGTGAGTTTACGCGTGGTGTATAATGGCGTATTGAGGCGGGAAGAACACAAACACAGGCAATCGTGCGGGCTGAGACCAGTGCAGGTCATTTCGCTCGAGGAGTTCATCGAGGTGGAGGTGGTGACCAAGATAGGATCGGGCATAGGGATGGAAATGGCACACTTTGCAGAGGAATGGCGTTATAGGTGTCGTTGTGGTGGGACATATCGCATCACGCAAGACGATTTGGAGAACGGGACGCATCTCATTAGTTGTGAGAGTTGTTCGGAGGTGATATGGGTTGAATATGAGGAGGTGGTGATCTCGGAGGATGAGCACGAGCACGAGGAGGGTCGTGACGCATTGGGCATGTGAGGACTCATCTGGGAAGTTGGGGTGACAGCTTGGTCTGTGACTTTTTGCATCCAGCTTAGCAAACCAGATCAAAGTCGAACTTGATGCCAAACCATCAACGAGGCTGAGATTTACTGCCCCTGTTAATGTACTTGCCCTCCCAACACTTTCATAAACCCTTTGTGACATGCTCGATTGACCTCAGTCTCGTCTTCTCGTCATCATCTATGCATGCCTCAATGGCTTTTGTTTTCGCCTCCAGGTACTCTCCCTACGTGTTTGACAGCTAGCTCAGACAAACACGAAATCTTTGTTGTTATTCTCATTTTGTAGTCCCGCCGCCAAATTCTAATATGTGCCAGTTTCCATGGCGGCTCTCGCCCCAACGCATGCACGCATGCAGGCTCAAATGCTCGAGCTCAGACACTTGCCACTTTCAGCCGTTGTTTCCCATCCAGTTCCGGGCTAGCATGGGTAGCCCTCAATCGACATGCATAGCGTTATCATCCACAGATCCTGATTTCATCTTCTGTAAATTCCACATCCACGGGTTCATCAGGAATTGGGTTCCTCTCCACCCAACCCTTCTAGAGTGTCTCACGGAATTCGCGTGCAATCGCCGTCAAGACTAGCCATGGGACTGCATTCCCAATCTGTCGGTGCATCTAGTTTTAACTGGGCTTACAAGATCGACGAACAACTATCCATAAAGTCACTCACAGTCACGACACGGTTATCTTGAGCATAGAATACGAAATGATCAGGGAATCCTTGTGAACGGACAAGTTCACGAACCGTCACGATGTGTCTGCTCTAAAACTATACATTAATACGAGTACCCGTGTGTGACGAGTGGTAGGCATACATAAGGGTGTATCACACAAGATTGCTTCGCCGTTGGGTCCACATTCGTGACTGGTTTGGAACCATCCATCTCGTTGGACGCGTCCGTAAAATCCTGTGATCACGGTGTCAGATGGCTGTGCCCTGCATACATGCCGGCCGTTGCTCACCAACTCGGAAGCCCGTCTTGGCGACTGATGATGCGGTGTTGACAAGCTGCCATTCTCAAAGATAAGGTCTGAAACCTACGGGAGCAGTTCGCTTTTGTACAAGGGTAAATTCACTGTCTCCCCTCACCAGCATGATTGGGTTCGCAGGTGTTTCAATGACGGTATCCAAAGGCGTATTGAATAACTCGGGGTTCTTCAATGGATCCAGCAATAGGCGGGTGGGATTGATAAAGTCCCCACCGAGACGGCTCACCATGCGCAATCTCACCA
>JBBPNO010000807.1:0-14516 GCA_038090915.1 Boletus eberwhitei
GCGACAAAGCCTTCCCTCGGCATATCGGAGTCGACGCCCTCCGGACCAAGATCTAATCGGGGAACTGGGAAGGTGGCCAGTTGTAGTTTAAACGGATTACATGGTCACGTGTCACAGGTTATGCAGGTCGCGTAACACCAAGCCATGGAGGACCTTGCCTCGCATGGAATGCCAAACATGACCTATGAATCAAAGCTTGAAACATCACAAGAAAGGCACAAGCCTATAAAGACAAGCATGTCCAAATAAAAGAAAGACAGAGGAACAAAGAGCAAAGGAGGCTCAAAGAAGCCCAAACCGAGAAAGAGTGCAAGGATGCTGAGAAAAAGAAATCAAAGATCAATGACTTCAATGAGGACTCCCCCCCCAAATACTATCGCCCCCAGACCCTTGCAATATGCCATTCAAAAGATCTTGACTTTTGACTTCATAGAGCTATGGTACTTCTCCTTCAAAGGATGCACTGAAGTCTCCTGAAACCACAAACTACAAGCAGACAACATCTTTGGCATCACCAGCTCCCATGACATCCTCACCCTCTACCCCATTGCCTCTGTCAAGACCTCTTGCCTTGCTTGTGCAGACCACAACCTTTTCTTCAGTGAGTTCCTGCAGGCCAAAAATACCTTCCTCCACCACATCAAGCAATTCTCATGGTCCGACAAGCATATTAATACACTTGTACTGTTTTTCTGGAACATCTAAAACCACCCCATACACACCATAGTGAACAGTGACCTCATCACCCTCACATCCATATCCCATATCCACCACCAATGGCACAATGACCTAAAAAACAACACTAGCAGCATGTTCAATATCTCCCTCATCAGTGAACTGCTAATGAACACCATTGCCTTGGAAATCAACTTCAGCATCCAAGTGAAAGTTGCATACAAGATTCATAACCCTGCCCCCCACCTCCAACCATACTAACTCCCACTCTGCACCCCCCCTTCTCCTTCCCATGCTACCCTGTCATGCCACCATTACCTCCCAACCAGTGCCATGGCTCTGCCCTACCAACATTGGACCCCCACCTCTATTGGATGTGATCCATTCCAAACAACCTACACCCCCACTTCCCCACCTCCTGCATCTGACACTCTCAGATGAAGGCCCTGGCTGCCCTCCAATCCCCTCCTTTTCCCATAGTAGATGTCCACTCTGCCCCCAATAGGCTGAGCCAAACCAAGAGTGGCACAGGAACACCTGTTCCATCTCCCCCTTATGCAACCAGTTTTAACAATCACCTATATTGCAGTCAATTCCCCTGCAGACAGCCCCCTTGCCCAGGCTCGCCTGCAGACGTGCAGTCAGTGACCCAGTCAAATCAGTATGCCCAACTTGCCTTGGATGCCACCCCCACCACATCCATGAATGCAATGAGCCCAAACTCTGGGATGGGACCCCCTCCTATGTGTGTCACTGTGTCACAACTCCAAAGGTTGCCTTGTCAACAGCACTGGCAGCATCCTCTGCAGTGATGGGCAAAAACCAAATGAGTGCAATCTTCTGTACAAATCTGCCAAACATGAGTATTCTGGCTATGGTGGCCCCAAATATGGAGCTCAGAAATGCCATAGAGTGCAGGCATGCCCGAGCACTAACACTATATAATCTAGAGGCCTGGCATCTTCACCTCACCACCACAAACCTCACAGCCTGATACCCTACTATATATAATGGCCTATGATTTGGTTTTCATGCCGACCTCCCCCCCCTTCTCTATACCTTCTCGCCCCCAAACAACCCATCAATTCTTGAGTACAATGTAATATTTGAAAACATTGTTCATAAAGAATTCACCAAGGTAGATATCTTAGACCCTTTTCCCACACTAAGATAGAAGATACCCTTGGCCCCTTCCAAACTGCTCCCCTCTCTCTCATTCTCAGAAAGTTTTGTCTTGTCCAAAACCTCTCCTTTTCCATCTCCTCCCTCCCCATCCCCTCCATCAACTTTCTAGTTGACCCAAACAATTTTCTCTCCCCATACAGTACTTTCCCCATAGTAGTTCTAGTAATATCTAGTCTCCCCCCTGGCTTACAAAGGGCAGTTCATGATGTCGCAGAGGCTTATAGGACCATTCCCCTCCACCCATCACAATGGCATGCCCTTGTAGTACAACTATCCAAATCTAACTTTGCAGTTGACACCTCCATATATTTCAGTTTTGGCCCCTCAGAAGGGATATATGGCAGTGTTGGCAGTGCAGGCATAGACATCATGTGTGCAGCAGGCATTGGACCCATCCTCAGATGGGTAGACGACCACCTGTTCATCCTGATTTCCAAATCCCACCTAACTGAATACAATAAGCTATGCCAAAACATTGCAAACTGCATAACAACACATGGTGGCCCCACAGTCAAAGGTGGGCTCTCCTGGTTTGCTGGAACCATGCTCCCTGATGACCTAATAGAAGAATTCAACAAGGACCACACTTTCCCACTGCAAGACTTATCATCCAGCTTTCCCTGCCACCCCTCAGATCCTGAATTCTGCTACAGCATCATAGATGTTGACCACATCTCACATGAGCTTGGCATCCCCTGGGAAATATCCAAAGACATTCCCTTCTCCAACCAACCAATCTTTATTGGCCCCACCTAGGACTTTGCCAACTGCACTATCTGCCTCACAGAGACCAAACACATGAAATACATAAATGCCATCACTAATTGGATTATGTGGCAAACTCACACTCTGAATGAGGTACAAAAACTACATGGAAAGCTGGTGCATATAGCACTTATCTTTCCAGAGGGTGTCCTTACCTCAGCAACCTTGAGGCTATACTTGCCATCTTTGATGACAAACTGTACCTGCCAAGAACACCCCCACATGGCATCCAAGATGACCTTCCATGGTGGCTCAAGCAACTCACACAATCTACCCCTCCCTCCCCCATACCCACACCCCAACCAATTTTCAACTTCCACATCTTCTCGAATGCAAGCTCCTCCACTGGGATCAGTATCTCCTTTAATGGCTGCTGGTGAGCATGAACCCTTTCCCCAAACTAGCAAGGGAGAGGCTGTAACATTGGCTGGACCGAAAATGTTGGGTTTGAACTCCTCACTCACATATTCCTCCTTGCTGGTGCCTCCAACATTGATTTTAAGATATTTGGAGACAACCAAGAGGTCATTGACAAATGAAAACAAGGCCATAGCTGCAACAAAGTCACAAACAACACCTTCAAGTGCCTATACCCTGCCTTGGCTGCTGCCCACTACACTGTTCATACTTGATACATTCCCAGTGCTGACAACCCAGCAGACCCTCTTTCACATGGGATTTATCCCCTCTTATATCTTCTTCTTCCATCCATCCCCATCCCAGATGCCCTCCAAAATCTTATATCCAATATCACTAGCCAACCCACCTCCACCCGTTAAGGCTCCATATCACATCCTCATCCAAACCACTCTTGCCCAAGATATGTAAAAACCTCCCACTCAATATCCAACCCCCCTTAACCAATCCCAACTTCCACAATCCCTTTCCTCCTCCTTTTCCCCCCCCCAAATGCCTCCCAATCCCTTCCCTTTCAGCAACTCCACCCACGCTGTCCTACCAAAGGGTATCTAATCCACTGGCTACTTACAATCACCTACAATGCCCCCTTTTTCCTAGCCTCCTCCAATATCCAATGCATCTATAATGTCATCAAACATGCCTGGGCAGACTCAACAAAAGAGACCTATGGCTCAGGTCTCCTCATCTACCACACCTTCTGTGACATCAAAGGAGTTCCAGAAGAAGCTTGTACCCCCACCTCATCCAAGCTAATCTCAACATTTATCTCCACCCTCACAAGCACATATGTAGGCAGCACAGTCACAAACTACCTAAGTGCAGTACATGCCTGGCACACAATCCATGACCTATCCTGGTCCTTTATCCCAGATGAAACAGAGGCTCTCATAAAAGCCATGAAACTACTTGCACTGGCATCTTCCAAGTGCCCTCCTTGCGAACCATACACCATAGATATCATCTCAAAACTGCATGTCCACCTCTCTCGTTCCGACCCCCTCATTGTAGCTGTCTACACATGTCTAACAACTACATTCTTCACAGCTGCATGAACAGGCAAATTCATAGTCAGTATCCTAAGCACCTTCAACCCATTCACCCACATCACCTGAAAACACATGACCACCCCACCAGGCACTACTCAACCACTTCAACATCAGCAATACACCTGACAACCTGCACCTCTTTGCCTACAAAACCAAGAGGGGCTTCAGCCCACTGATCCAAACAAAATTCCTCAAGACACTAGACAAAGCTGCAAAATGTGTAGGCATTCCCTCCCTCAAAAGACATGACATCTGCATCAGTGTGACCTTAGAATATCTACTCTGCAACATTCCATTCAAAGTCATCAAAGTAAAGGGCCACTGGGCAAGTGATGCTTTCCTAACATACAGTGGCTTGAAACAGTGTCCCAATGTTTGGCTATTTTGCAAAGACTTGACATTTGCAGGAGAACCAAAAGGTGTTAGCTCTAACCCTTCCTGAAGATGAGCCCTTAGTCATGTGATTTGGTTGTCGTGGCACTGAGATATAGCCATCTTAAAATGATATGTCATTGGGACACTTATTTGACTTTGATATTATCAACTATCATTTAGTAAATAACATAAGGTTCTGATGGATGCTGTGCTTCAACCCTGTCTGATTATGTCACTTACATAATTCCAAATAACATAAAGAGCAGAGATACCATCCAGCTAATCCTACTTCATCATGAAATCCATTTCTTCCTCTGCTAGAGCCAATATTCTTTTTCTCTCTGAATTTGGCCTTTCTACTAGGCAAATATCCTCCCAAACTGGTCTGGGAAAGTCTACTGTGGCCAGGGTCATCAAAGAGATCTACCCAGGCAAGAAAAACATCAAATTAGAATGTCCTTCCAAATCTTCTCCTACTGATAGAAGGAGAATTGTCTCTAGTATTACCTCTTGCAAAGTTGAAAATGCTGTCCAGCCCACCCATCTCATCAATTCTACTCTCTCCTCTCCTGTCTCTGTTCAAACTGTTAAGAATGTTCTCAAGTCTGCATCTCTCAAGGCTGTAGTCAAGAAAAAGAAGCCACTCTTGTCTATGAAGCATAGGCTAGCCTTTGCTCTCAAGCATCAACACTGGACTGTGGAGGACTGGACTAGGGTCATTTGGTCAGATGAAACCAAGATCAATAGGATTGGGTCAGATGGAAGGAAGTATGTGTGGAAATTGGCAGGAAAGCCTTTGCAAGACAAGAAAGCCCAGGAAACAGTAAAGTTAGGAGGAGGTTCCTTGATGGTTTAGGGATGCATGAGTTGGAATGGAGTGGGGATTCTTGCAGATGTTGAAGGGAGGATGAATGCTCAATAGTATATCTCCATCTTGGAGGATAATCTGCTTCCTTCCATGGAAAATTCTAGAATTTCTAAGGAAAACATTATCTTTCAACAAGATAATGACCCCAAGCACACCTCTAAAAGAGCCAAGGAGTGACTGGAATCTCAAGGAATCAAGCTTCTTGACTGGCCAGCACAATCTGCTGACCTTAATCCCATTGAACATCTCTGGCAAATCCTCAAAAAGAAGCTCAACAGCTATACAACACCACCAAGGTGGTTTGGAAGCTTTGGAAGAGAATTGAAGTGGAGTGGAGAAAGATAGAGGTTGAGAAATGTCAAGGATTGATAGAGAGTATGCCTAGAAGACCAGAGGCAGTGATAAAAGCAAAGGAAGGACATACAAAGTACTAAATTATAGAATAGAAATGTTGCTCAAAAAAGTGTCCCAATGACATGTTACTTTATTATGGCCATATCTCAATACAATGACAACCAAATTACATGACTAAGGGCTCATCTTCAAAACAAAGATTAGGGCTATCAATAACTCAGCAAGGGGTAGAGCTAACACCTTTTGGTTCTCCTGCAAATGTCAAGTCTTTACAAAATAGCCAAACATTGGGACATTTTTTTGAGCCATTATACCTTCGCAGACATGCCCGGATACTCACCCCATACATGCAATCCAAACCTGCAATTCATGAGGCATTCCTGCAATTCACACTACCCCCTATCTGCAGATAATCTCACCAGTAAGTCACTCCTTCCTCCTACTTGCTGGGTATGATGCTTTGCTCCATGCATCGTCATTCACTCCTACTACCCAGGATCACAGCTCATGTCCTATCTGGCAGGTACTTGCTTCTGTTCCAAGTCAGAAAGCACTATGCGCTTTTTTCCCAACCCCTCTCCCCTCTATTCATTCCTCCTAGTAGTAGTTCCACTGCCTGTACACCTTACTAGTTACATGCAATGCACCCTCTTCTCCCACACATACAGAGTGATATTCAAAAATTGATTCTCTAAAGAAGTTGAATTCATTTCTTGTAACACAATATATATATAATGACAAATATGCCAGTTCTTTACAACATTACTAAGAGCATAGGTTGAAACATACTACAAGGCAGTTCAAATGACCTGGAGGAGACTTATGCTGTGTTAAAGCATATGTAAATGCTAGTCTTTAAGCTTGCTTTGACTGGGTTCTGGAGTCCACTCCATCTTGCTACCAGAAATGTAATAGCCAACCTCCTAAAGCCCAGTACAAGTCTTGACTTTCTCTATTCAGGTATTGGTCCAGTCCAAGGTCACTGTGCATATTCTTAAAAAATCACAGTGGAAAATAACATACAGCTGAGGAAATGGTTGAAAAGTGGCCCAGGAAAAAATAGTGGTGGAAGTGCACCCAGTTGATGGCAACAGCAAAAAGATGAGCTGTTGAGAGCTCTATCATTTTCCAAAAGGAGTTGATATCAATAGTTGCCTTAATAAGTCCAAACCAATTTGGGAAAGAGGTGTAAAACATGCCTTCTCACAGAGTGCTGATAAAATCACTATTGCAAAATCACTAGCCCTAGATAGTCATCAGCAAAATATATTGAAGTCCAAGTTTCCCTGCTAAAACTACTTACCAGTCAGAACCCATTGGCATCAGCAACAATTTCATGGAAAATGTCAAAGCTCCAATTGTCATTTGATTCAAAAGTACAAAGGAGCTTTTGTTGCAACCTAGCATCAAAAGAAAATCTAGGTTTAAGAGTTGGAAAAATGCCCTTGTGTTAAGCAGGAGGCTGGAGGTGATGGTAGGAGCAATGTTAGAGGTGCTCATAAATATGATTTGGAATGCACTTCAGCTAATATGGGGCAGCTTGCAGGTGCAGTAATTTTAGTGAATTGCAAAAACCAACATCATTGATGATGTGATCCATGAGAATTTCAGTAGGTTCATTTTTACCAATCACATTGTTGCTTGTCCAAATCCACATCTGGCTTGATGCATCCATATAAATATATGTCAGCCAATATATATCTGCCTGCAGAGAGAATCAAAAAAGTGATCCATAGTAAATATTAGTGAGTTTTAAAGGGAAAATGGCAGTTGACTTACTATTGGTACTGCTAGAATGATCAGTTGCCATGTAGTTGTAGAAAGGTGATGCCAGTAGCAGAGTGCTTGTTGGTGCATATGTTACTGGAAGGTTTTCCATTGTGAGATAAAGTGAAGGGTATTATGAAAGGAATAAAGGTCAGGCTGATTACCAGTATTGGAATGGAAAGAAGATTCCCAGCTGGTGGACAGATAAGTTACTATTTGGCTTGGGCTTTGAACTACAGCATGCTAATTAGAGTTGGCCAGTGGTTCCAGGTTATTGACTTGATGGTAGGGGGTGGAATTGGTGGAAATTATAAGTTAGTTCTTATATTGATGAAAGAACTATTGTAGTAGCTGCCAGTAACTAATATCAGTGGCCAGTGCACCATTGAAACAAACAGGAATGCTGCTAGCCTGCATTGCAGACTCATTATGAAATGTGTTGTAAATGGTCATTTGATGGTGGTTTTCTATCTTGTATTTGGAGTTGAAAACCAAGACATTGCCTAATAAAGAAAGTTGGCGAAATTCAAGTTGCTAGTGGACCATGTGAGTGAAATTGCAGTATGAAGAAGCAAGCCTAGTTACTGACTTGCTATAATATTTAACAAGTAAATATTCCTATAGCTGGCTCTCCATGGGCAGGTCTCCCAAGCCTAGAGGTAGCAAAGCTTAGTTTAATAATTAGTGTATGTATTTACTAAGATTGCATATCTGATGTTGATCTTTTAGAAATTAAATAACTAGGATGCTAGGCCATATATTACTCAACTATTTCTTGAGTCTCCAATCTGAACCAGATCAACAAAAGACTTGCCTTAGACATGCCTTGTGGATGAGTTTAATAGTTTAGTGTATTAGCTCACCAGCTGTTCTTTCTATCCTAAATGGTAGGATTCTAAGGAAAGAGTTTGGTTTATTCCTAGCTATGTAGAGTTTATTTATCTTGCCTTAGTAGAGATACATACTATTTTAGTAAATTAAGGATTCTTGAGTTACTAAGTATTTTTGACTAGACTTGGGTTTAGCTTATCTATTGTAGAGATAAGCTACTATTTATTGGTTATTTGACTTGCTTTCAAGCAAGGATTTTGAGGCTAAAAGTGTATTTCTAGGCTTTTCTTATTATTTGAATATTATGACCTTATAGTAATTTTTGCTATTTTGTTGACCATGAGAAACTTCCTGTTTAGATCACTCAGTGCTTACTCAATATGGATTATAATAAACCTTATTTATTGGATTGCTAGAGTGCAAATTCTTTATAAGATCCTAATCCTTTGATATAGTACTAGATATTCCTAGACTAGATTTATCTTGGTTATAATGCCTTTCTACTTAGTGGCTGTATTCTCTTTCTACATGGTAATAATTTTCTACTTAGTACTATTGCCACTTAAGGTACCTATTTGTCAGAGGAGGTCCCTTTTCTATTCTAAGCATGTTTCTGGTTAATTTTTTCTTTTCTCTTCAAAGAAAATATGTCTATGAGATTTTTTTTCTTGCAGGCAAATCTTGTCTCCTTTTGTGCTATTATATATGAGGCTGTGCTGGTTCCCAGCTTACTTCCTTGTTTTGAGCCATTTGTGCCTCTGAAGAAGAGTATACCTGGACTAGTATGATTTATACTGACTCATAGGGCTATATTATGACTCACTCTGACTCATATTGATTTAGCCTCACTCATTCTAGGCCAGTTGAATTTAAGATATGAGATGAGTGTATATGTAAGCATTTACACTTTTATGGCCATTGCTATGATTGGATGGCAATTTTGGTAGCATTCTAACCAAAGCAAGAATCATGTGATCATCCTATGCAAGTGTGGCTTTATATTTGGCTTGATGAGAATGGCATGCAAAAGCTTGCAGATCTGCTTCATGTTTTTGAACTTTATAATAGTAATATACAAAATTCTCATTAAATAATAAATATAAATAATTGACTTTTAACATCTTTGTTAATTTTATCTCCTCTTTATATAAGATTTAGTAATTTTAAAGTATTACTTTAAATAAAAATGTAATTAAAATTAGCTAACCTATTAGTTAAGATCTGTAACATAATTTAATAATTTTCATTAACTTAGTCAATATTATAGTTATAAATAAATTGAATATGAAAAAAATCTGCAATGATATCTACTATATTAAAAGAAATATGTTGTTTAAGGAAACTTAGTTATTTTTTTAAAAAAAAGAATAACTTAGTTAAATTTATTCAAAATAATAATTCATCATAAGTGTCAGTGTAGAATGGCTGGGAATTCAGGCCAGCAACAGCCTGAGGGGGTATGCCTAGTGGCTGGGCAGCATGTGCATCTATTCACAATGATCTAATATCAGATTCAGAAGGTATAAAAAATTTAATCATTGGTTTAAGCTTAGAAGCTTTCAGCTCACTGTTTGGTAGTAAGTAGGGCCCCAATGTACAAATGAATTTACTCACAGTCTGCCCTTATGAACCTTGTATAGCAGCTCTTTGAATACAAGTCCATGGTTAGAAAACTCATGGTAAAGCATCTTCTCTATCCCAATAATGACCTGTTGTCTCAAAAAGTGATACTCAGTTGAATAACAGATTGTAGGGTTTTGCTTTCCCTTCAATGGCTTTGCCATAGCTTGCGGCTGCCATACTCTACAGAGGCTGCAAGCCAACTGAACAGAATAGCATCGTTACTATTTCATTGCTCAATTATGGGTTTGACCATTGAAACATTTATCATGGCAGCAGATATAGCCAGCAGTTGAAGGGAAGTTGTGTCCCATGAGATACTTTGCTGGCGCCAAACTGGGGATATGGAGTTCACATACCATAATTTGGAGTGGAATTTCAAAAAGATGAGATTTGAAAAGAATGTGACATTGTTCTTGTAGTTTTTGTCAAAGCTCTGTGATACTGGCGTTTCAATGCAGGCTCACTGTCTTAGGGTCATACTTGTGAAGAAAATAAAAGTTCCAATTTTTTACAGAGAGGATGTCTTCACAGCACGTATGAATGGCAGCTGAATTTGCTACAGGATCTAGGAGATTGTTAGGATCAATGAATAAGGGTAGATTGTACAGTCAGGCAAATATCTTAGATGCCTTTGCCATTTTGCTGTGGAATAGTTGCACTTGGCTGAGCAACTGTAGAAAATAGATTAGCTTGCACAGCAGAGCAATAGTCAACCTATTAATTTCTGTATTTTGTCACTTTAAGAGATTTCTGGACTTGTTTGATGAAGTCGTCAATATAGTATAGCAGGAATATAAAACTAACCATGTCCTGTCTGTACACCTGCTTGTATCAAATAATTGGGCTTTACCTTGTTCCAATTCCCAGTCATAATCACATCTAAAATGATAAGGTCTTCTGCCATTTTGATGTTCCACTTATTGGGAGCCAGAAGGCCGCTTTTGCAGAGTTTATTGTTGTCCACACTATCATCTCTCATACTTGCTGAGGTGGACAGGCTGTGGGATGTGGACTGACTGGAACTCCACATGGTTGTTGATAAAGGCAATACTTGTGAACCCAACTCAAAGTGATAGCCATAGGGAAGTTGAGGTGGGAAAATGATATCATAAGAAACTACACTGGTGTGAAAGATGGTGTCAAATTCATGGCCATCCAGCTATGCAATCTGTGAATGAAACAAAGGCATGATTTGAGTGGGAGTTTACCTCTTTAGTGGCATCATGGCAATGTAGAGCAACTGGACTCAAGCTCATATCAGTTAGATAAGGGTTGAACATCTGAACTGATGTTGGAATGTGAGAGGTGTGACCAGGAGTCAGTTTATCAACATATGTGGAGATTTGTGGTTCTCTCTTTGGTGAGAACTATGCATTGATTTACAGTGATCATATTTTACCAGCCTAAGGAGTCTGGATAGACAGAAAAGGGAGAAGATGGATGTGGCTCAGTATATAGTAAATGCATAACATTATCTTATTGGCAGGTAAGCTTGAGTAGCTGCTGCTGACACAAATATGACAAGTTATACTTCATTGTAAGTCCCAGTAGATGGAGAAGTAAGACAGGTACAACTCATCATATATCTTATATAGTAGTCACATAACATCATGGCAGTCCCAGCAAACAGATAATAGCCAGGCACTCATGCCTAACTTGGGGATTGTCACTGCTGCCCTGAATATGGCATATTGCAGTTCATTGTAAGTGCCTACAGGACCCCTGCTAATCTTTAGATAAGCCTGCCCAGCATCTGAACAAAAATTGGCCCTAGAATCATTTATCCCTGGTGTCAGTCTAGACATGGGAGCCAAAAATAAAAGTCAAACCCAGTTAAGAGTCCAGACATGTTGCAGGCCCAGGACAGGGGGAGGAAGAGAACCTAAGTCACAGTCGAGGTATGATGCAAGCACTGATAAATGGTTGATAATGATGCCTAAGTATCAATGCAGTTATATTGAGGTGAACCTCCAGCTACATAGGGAGATATAATACCTCCATCCAGAAATTACCAACCCAGGTCCAGGTCTGGACAAATTTGCCCCCCACTGGCAGAGCAATCAAAATTGGTGCCTACTATATTATGTATGTTACAACTTTGAGGGCTATGAACCCCTGGGTCTGAAGACATAGACATATAACCAACTGCACAGATTGAATTAGATCTGGATTGTTGATGTAAATTTTGCAAGTGAGAATATAGTCTATATTGATGGAAATATGATTAACACATTTATTGCTAGGGACTTGATCAGTTAAGCTGGTTAGCATGAGCACTGCTTAGAAACATGTGGTTAGTAGTGAAATTATGAAATACATGGACATTGGCACTCGAGTATGGTGGAAGATCTACACAAATAATACATCATGAATAATTTACTCCATTGCACCACAGAATGTTAACCTGCCATGAAAATTTGACTCATGACTTGAAATGTGAAATTTTGCAAGTGCTCTGAGTTCCTGGTAAAGTTGACAAGGAACTAATCAAGGGGGTTAGAATTGGCAGTGAAACAACATATTTACACATTCCTAAAAACACTCTAGAGAACCATCTTCCAAACATCCCCCCATGCCACAAATGCTCTCACCATAGATGACTTGCTCTCCTCCAACAAATTCCTCAAACTCACTAACAATCTACCCAAACCTGATGCTGCTATATTCCTCCAACTCTGCACTGGACATGTCCTGCTAAATAAAAACATCTTCACCATATCTCCAAATCAGATAACCCAGCCTGCCCCCATTGCCTGGACCATAATGAAACCATCTCCTACCTCCTCCTACATTGTCCTGGATACATACATGTGAGGTTCTGCCTCCATTATCCCATGCATTACAAAGTAAGCCATATTTCCTCACTGCTATCAGATCCCAACTGTATCCTCCACACCTTACAGTTCTTACATGAGACAAACTAATTCAAACAGTTTAGGGATCTCTTCCCACCCAAACCTCAATGTGAATCACACTGCCTAGTACTGCCCTAGCACTTACAATCCATAATGGAGTCATTCCTCTTAGCCACACACAGGCTTCACTCCTAGTTATATATACTTATATATTTATATTTAATTATATATTCCAATAAAAATTATTAATTTAATGTTTTTGCAAATTTCATTAAAATCCTATTTTGATTATGTATATAAAATCAATCAAGAAAATTTTATTATTTCTAATATATTTATTGTTTTGATACACAAATTATTTTTAGACTTGTAATAACAATAAAAAATAAATTTCACTAAATTACTTCTTCTCTTTTGAATAACTAAGTTTCTTAGACAAAGTAATATATGTTACGGTTGACCAAGGAAGTACCCATTTTCCCCTTCAAACCAATATTCCTTCCACCTCACTATAGAATGACCTGCTATATGATGTGGGGGATTACTTTCACAATGCACCATTGACCCCCAAGGAGGAAGGCAATGCCTTCTAAACTCTGACCATCAACATCGCCATCAAGGCTGCACAAGGTGATGGACACTGCTCTCTGGCTATGATTCATTTTCCTCTAATTTCATATTCATTGTATTTCATATGGACAGCCACTCCTCAGCTATGTTCTCTTGTATATAGCCTCATAGTCAATTCTCCCAAATTTAATCTAAGATCTCATCTCACCTTTTCTGATTAGTATTTATATTTAACCTGCCCTGAAGCCCTCTCGCACTATATATAGCAACACTTCTTTCATGTAAATCCCAACCTTGATATATACTATCTTCCATGTAAAGTCAACCTCCTATCAAAGTTCTGCTTCACTTTGATCTTGCTCAGATCTGGAAGCCATCTCCTTGTTACTTTTGCTATTTGCAGTAATAGCAAGTGTAGTACTTTGTACCATTGCTCTTATCAGGCTCACCCCCTCTGAGCATGGTTGACTCGCCGTTTGTCCGAGAAGTATCAACCCACATTTTGGGTTACTGCATAGTGAGCTACATCTGTGGAGTAGTGACAAAGCCTTTCCTCAGCATATCGGAGTTGACACCCTCTGGACCACGCAATTGGGAAACTGGGAAGATGCCAATTGTAGATCAAGAAGGTTTACACAGTCACATGTCAACAGTTATGCAGGTCATGTAACAATATATATTTTCTCAATATATTAGAGAATACTTTATTGTCAATCTTTTTATTTTTCCCTTCATAGAGCTTGTATACATATCATATAAGGGCCTTTCATTATGGATAGAAAATTGTATTTAAAGTCCAACCAGATTCTTACTGCTAATAATCAGACCTGTTATTCAAAGTTTAACTGTTTATACAAATCCAACCAATCTAGTAGATATAAACTAGCAAGATAAAAAGAGAAAAATTAGCATATGAAATATATGAGTATTATTACAAATTTTTAACCTATGATAAACTTTCATACTATTGATATAATTTAAAATAAAATAAAACTCTTTCCATAATATTGCTGTTTTAATTTGACCAAATCACATGACCTAGGAGAGTGGTTTGGTAGCCAAGAGTATATAATATTTATAACTCACCAAAGCTAAGTGAACTTTATACACTACTATAAGGTTAGTATGAAAAGAGTTTTTAAAATCTATAGCAACTGTCAGCAGTGCTCATCATTCAGTTTA
>JBBPNO010000808.1:0-14500 GCA_038090915.1 Boletus eberwhitei
TTCTGTATCTTAAAATGTAGTCAACATTGAGTGTTAGAGAGTTCAGCCTGTCTCTGTTGATGGATTCCAGTTATGTCTGGAATATTTTGAGAAAATGATTTTTGTTGAGTATGTAGACTGTCTGTCCCCCAAAATATTTGACAATGCTGAGAAGAATCATGTGAAGTATTTCCATTGGTGTGTCTTTGTGGATGTCCAACCCCTTGTATCCCAAGGAGTGGGTTGATGCGGTCATCGAGTGAGTGATCCCCAAGTAGTGCATTCAACTCTTTGTCTAAGTGTATGGTAATGTCGGCCTCTGATAGTGCAGGCTTTCTGGCCACTCTCTTTTGCAGGACCTTACCAAGTTCCAAAAGTCAGTTCATGATAGTGGTAGTTGCGTTATCGCAAACACTGAATTTGCTGAGAGCATTCTTGACTTTGTCTGTACTGCCTGAGACCTTGGAAAGCTGAATTTGCTGCTTTATTTGAGCACGAGTGTCTTCTGGTGTGCGCAGCTCACCACACTGAGCAAAAGTAGTTAGTTCAATCCAAATGAGTGATGTCATGAATACCTGAAAGATATCACTATATCCCTTATCAGTCTTCTTCTCTGTATTCGTGCCACCAATCTTGCAAGTGTGGCAGAAATAGTTACATCTCAGCCCCCCATGGCTGCACTCCTCAGCTTGCATGGGGTTGTCGCTCGTAATGATCAAGTTGTACGGGATGAGTGCAACCTCTTCTTGGTGCTTGACATCAAATGTTATGATAGGGTTGTCAGTCGCTTTTCTAGTAAACAACTTCATAAGGAAAATATGCATATGGTTCATGGTGATGGGCATACTGGATTGAGTCTTTAATGCCTTGCATCAGCTCCATTGGAGCAGCATAGGTGAACCTGATATGAATCGAATGGAAAACTCTTGCTCAAGCATCTGTCATGGCAGTAAAGTGTTTGATACATAGACTACGTGATGCTTGTTCCACTGCTTTGATATATTCCCCAAGACATCGTTCATAAATATGATCAGAGGTACGGTGTAAACTATCCGTCCCTCCGATTTCTCTTAGAGCGGGTTCGGCATAAGATTGGAGAACACACTAGAGGAAGCTGCAAAATGCTTTGTATTCATATTCTAGGCTGACACTGGTGATAGAGCATGACATACCTGTGAATTGGATTCCAGACTTCCTAGCCTGGCACTGGAGATCTTCAAACATGTTGAAAAATGTTGAAATCAGGACAATGATCATCTCTGGATCAACCACAAACCCTTTCTGTAAGAAGCAAAAAGGATTCATGATAGGCTATGATATAAATCTTGGATCACAGCAGAAACGAACCATAGTGTTAAAAACCTTGTGGCCTAGAGCAAGGATAGTAGGGTCCACAGATTCTTCACTGGATGACATTCTTGCTTGGAAGAATTGTCTCGGTATGAAGTACTGGCCTGTCGATTGTTGGAGTAGTTCATTGACAAAATAGACAGTACGATCAATGTGGATGCATGGGGGTGCAAGACCATCTGGAAGATCTTCCAGCATCTTGCTTCCATGGTGCGCTTGTGACATGTAGCCTTGCCTGTCCTTTGGGTAGTCTTGCATTGCAAACCAAGTAAGCAGATTAGCAAAATCCTGCACCAGCCATGGGCCAATAGCTTAGAACAGCTCCTCGAGTTAGATATTTTTACTTACCATGGCAATCACCTTGCTGATAGCATTTAGGTAGAACACATTACCCGAAGCTGCTGTCACCTTCTCTGTTGGTGTTCCGAGGAGCTTCATGAAACGATCCTCTGTTTTTTTTATGGCATACATCGATGGGACCTGAGACGCCCCAAGCTCCTTTGCCCATGTTAGGACCGCCACTTTCTGTGCTTGCGAGAATCTGAGGCGGGGGAAACTAAAGAGAAGGTGGGTCAAGAATTCCTACACATTTGTTAGTGAAAATCGACCATGATACACCTAACCTACCGGCATTGACTTCCATGGATAGAATGGCTCATCAGGGGAAACATTCGTTGTCGCCTTGGTCGTAGCACATTGAGAAGTCCTAGCAGCGACAGCTATCCACTGTTCAGAAAAAGAAAAAAAAATTGAGGGAAGTACGAACCGTCAATATCAATGCCATAGTTTTCATACATAACTTCGTAATTGGGGGGAATGAGATCGACTTCGTCAAGGTCTTCAACTCCTAGTTCGTCTTGGAGCGGGGGCAGAACAGTGGAAAAGATAGAGTCACCACTTTTGATTCTCCATTGTATCTCGTTAAAATAGTCATCTATATGTATCGCACGTTCTGCTTGGAATTCATCCCAGAGGTGGCTCAGCGGTACTTCAGAATCTCGGTCAGTGATATCAGATGGAGACAGCATCGGAAAAGTGCTCGGTGCAGTCACATCTGGCTGCATTGTCTCCTGCATATCCTGAGTCTGGAACAGTATCTGAGGATTTTCGTCAAAGGCCCTGAGCTTCTGTGGTATCTGCAGTCCTTTGTTCTTAATGCCCTTCTGAAGATTCTTCTGATGTTTTCTCAATTTTATATGGTCAGCTACATGGCAGCGACGTATAGGTTTCTTGATGCTGCAAACTGGACATACTTTACAAACGAGATAGCGCGAGTCATCGTCTACTTCAGCGAACACTGTAAAGACGATTAGACTTGAAAAATATGAATTCTGCCTTTCCTTACCATTTGTATCGACAGGGGGCTGTTTACAAGACCTGGCCATCAGATCAGGCTGCAGTGTCGAACAGGGATTGAGTGAGTGTCAATGTGTGCGGCGCAGACCGCAGCTGAGAATAATCATATCACATGACCTGGGCCTTCAACTGTTTCCAACCCACGTTGAAACCCCATGCTGCGCTGTTACAACAATGTCGACCATCATTAACACCAAAATTTCTCTCGGACAGAATGGATATACCCTCAATGCACTTGAGCTATCTGTTTTCTTTCATGGTGCTGTTTCCTTCCAAGACGTCCCTGAGCGCATCGTAAGCTTTCTTTCCTGCACACCAGTGAAGTCTTGCATGACCAGTGATACTCCTGCTCAGCCTGTGCAGATCTCCATCACCCTCTCGGACGATTGGGCTGAATTACTGCCCATAGTGTGCGATGTGTCCAAGGAAAGGCTTGCTGCGAACAAACCATTGAAGCCAGTGAGTACCTTGCAATTATTTGTTGTGCAAGCTCTTATTATTGGCAGGCCATGTTCCCATTCCTCCCACTCCCGTCTCATTTTGAGCCCACTGACTCATACCATTGGCAACATTTGGCGAAACAAATCGAGCATTGTTTGGTAGAAGATCCCCTTCTCGATTCTGAGCACCCTGTTGAAAATCATGGTATTCGCCTTCAGACTTCTATTTCATAACCATGATTCTAGATCACATCACATGATCTATTCTAGACCATGTCACATGACTTAACTGACAATGTGATATGAGACACACATGTGATAGGTGATGACGCTATTCATCTTACTCATATTTGATATGATTTATCATCTTATGATAGAGCTCGTTATGCTATTGGTTAGCTGACTGATCATTACTGCGGATTACTCATATCTGCTTATCCTGCTTATTGATCAGCTTACTGATCATTCCATATCATTCTATGACATTCCATGGACTACCCTTATATAGGAGATATAGTACATACAGACAAACACTCCTTCTACTATATATACCGGGGTCTTACACCCCTCAATACTTAACAGAGATTTCATCCTCCTCAGCTACCAAGCTACCTGTTCAACCCACAACTCAGTGTTAACCTCAAGGACATTCAGTAGTGAGTCTCACACTACACATCACTCCTCGCCGTGTTCTGCGCACCCCATTCGGATACCCTTGTATCCCGAAACACCCAGAGTGCTACCAATTGATGCGAGAGTTATTTTGGATGGCGTTTGTTGCTGCTAATCCCAAGTTCCCTTTCAGTGGCAACTGGCCCCGTTGGGATGCAGTGATTGCAATGGAAGGGGACTTTATATCACATTGGGCATTGAAAGATGAGGATGATGAGCTGGATGTCGAGCTACACAATACGCCAGTCCAACTCGTCATCTGGAAGCAGTTCAGAAGTATTATTTTTGATAAGCTGTCGATACCTTCCACTCAGGGATTCTAAACCTAAGTGTCATATATATGCCCTATGATATGTCCTCTATGTTATCCTCTTCGCACACATCATTAAATTTGAGCAAGACTTGGAAAAACATAGCCTGCAACTGGGTCTTGTCGCCACCCGTTTGCAATGCACGTGCACGCGCACACCCAATCCTTGGGCCCCAACCGCATCATGTCCGAAATGCCCTAACGGTCACCACGCCCGCACCACAATGCACGGCGCTTGCATCCCCATCCCTGTCTGGTTCGAATACTCCTGAGCATTTTCCGACCGCTTGGGCATCATCAGGTCATCAGTTTCTATCTGCCTTCATGCTAGCCTCAAAGGTCTCTGCAAGGATACCTACTTCGACAAATCCCAGTCAATCATTGCTCAGGCCGTGGAAGATCAACTGGGTGGAAACAGCGATAGCGTCGGTACCTCAAATGGGAACTAAATGTCGATCCCATCACGTTCAGAGAGTTTGAAGAAATGATCCGCAAGGATTTTGTCGGTCCCAGGCCCTACCTAGCCCACTTGTATTGGCGAAGAAGGTGACGCCGCCACCCACTGTTTACTCCTTTGTGGCCCCGTTGTGTAGTACAGGGTTCTTTGCCATCACCCAGGGAACCGACAAAGTTACTCCGGTTCCCGCTATGTATATCCATGCTGGACTCGACGGGTCTGGTTGATAATTATGCCGAGCTTTACCCCTCTAATCGATGGACGCAACCAGATGTGTATCATGATGTGCGCTCTTCAGAAACGGTCAAAGAAGCTCTCTCTAACAGCCTCATAGATTCATTCATGTATTACATGGATGTTACTATAGATTATTGCCCCCAGAGAAGCGCAAAACAAAGGGCAAGGAGCCGGAGTCTGCCTAAGCTGTCGCAACCACGGAAGACAAGTTTGAGCTGGTAATGGGCAACTTCGAGAAGGTAATCCATGATAAGACTGGATTTCTCCATCGTGTATGTCACACGGCCTAACGCAGTTGAATAATGTACTGACTAGCAATCTGGGAATGACATTTCCTCCTTTCTCGGACTATCAAGATATTTTTCATTCCCGCTACCTCCCTCCGTGCTCGCCAGCTTTATCGCTCCAATTTGGTCACCACTGCCAGCGTATTTATTACATTGGGAAAAGGTGATCCCATGCTGGAGAGAAGGCCGGATCGGGGAGGGGGGATCATTCCCACCCTTAACGTAGGTACCCGCTCATACCCATCCTGCCCGTCTGACATGCATTTAGTTTGACGAAGCGGACGTTATCAACAAATCCTACATATGCTTCCACTGCGCAAAATCAAGTTCATACGACAAACGCGAGCATCACGGATCACATCGTCGGACAACCTCTTGTGCTTACAATCTGAACTCGCACAGTCACTGGAACTCGCCAAGACACTTCTGGCGCGCGAAAATCTGAAGAAAGAAAATGCACAACAAGCCGCGCAAGTCTGGGAGATATCCGTCCGAGAGAGCGTCTCACCCTCATCAACGCTGCGATCGAACGCGATCTTACACGACGCAAAGAAAGGGATCATGGCTATGAAGATATCATTGGGGTCAGGCTTCAATTAAACTCCCCTTTTTTTTGCCAAGATTCTGACAAACTATCTCGGAACCCGTACCAGCATCCGTCACTCCCCTACGCCCACCGATACTGGAAAGTTATCCCTCCTCCAGCGCGACCATCAGAGTCACCATCGCCGGACACAGATGTGGAGAGAGGGTTTGAATACCTCCGCTACCTTCGTCGTTGTGTAACGCGGTCTGGTAACTTGGTTGATCAACGTGATGCATTCTCCTGAAGGGATTTTTTTTTTTTTTTCACCGACTACGAATCAGCCTCACCGCAGCTTTGGTCGGCGCCTGGAGGGGGGTTTTGATGAGAGCAATGAAGATATATGTGGAGGTTGTGAGAGTGGTGGAGGTTTGATGAAGACAATGACCCGCTTGTGGTGCCAGAAGGTATCGATGAACAGTACCGCGTCCTCGTCAACGACTTTTCACATAAACACCTCCATCATCTGATGATATTGCTTTGCCGAACCAGACCGACTGCACCTCGACGGTGATGTGACCCCCGTGCCCGTTCCAACGGAAGCTCGTCAGCAATCAGTTCTGGTCCATTTGGGAATGGTACACAACAGCCGTTCATTCACAGAGATGTACAGACCCCACGCGCATTCACAAATGGTTCTTCGTGGCTTGCCACATCACGGCAAATAACCTTGGTGTCACTCTCCACAGTTCCTAATGGGTCCCTATCACGATGCAAATCCCCAAGCCATGCTTGTTCCGAGCTGCTTTTCGGCTGTTTTGTCTTAGAGTTCTGATCCTTGTAAATTTACTGATGTGTACAGAATGTGTGAATGACATCTGGTAGACTCTCTCCTGATACTTGATTAACACACTCCATGACCACGGTGCGACGTATTACCACAGCTGAATGCTAAACATCGAAACACGAACACCTCAGATTTGTCAGCTGGGTCTCCACTGGAGCATGTGCAGGTATCTAGCTGGCACCCAGGGCGGCATGTCGCACAGGTGCTCGCTCCTTGACATACTGCGAACGGTGCAAAGTTAGCTTCTGATTTGTCAGCCGTGTCTCCACGGGAGCACTTGCGGGTATCTGGTTGGCACCCAGGGCAGCATATCACACAGGCGCTCACTCCTCGACCTCCTGCGAATAGTTTAAGAATAGTTTCAGGCATGTTGTACCAATGTGTATGAAGTATTTGATACATATCCCTTTCACATTTTCCGTCAATCGTCAGTTTTCTAAAAGCCTAACTTGGGTGTGTAGTGCGCATGGATTAGACGGCCAATTAACGGACCGTCTGCAGTACTCCTCTATCTAACCTAATGAGCAATTATGATATTAAATTACTGTCGAGGAGCCCCAGGCTTATCGAAGACGCAAATCCCACAGCACGAGTCAGCCAGTGATGAATGAACGACACGGTATCTCATTGAGAAACATCCCCTGCAATGCACCCAATTGAACATCATACCACTCCACCTGTACTACTACTCTCACCTGTTTCTTCCGCCATCACCTCTCTGTCCTCATCAAACCCATTCCTTCGCGGTGTCTCCGCGAACACGATATCGGACATATCCACCCGACCGGGCCGTGTTGTTGCTGATAACCCAAAGCCAAAGCCAGTGTCGATGTCACTTCCACATCTGCCTTGCAGATCGCGCGCATAGAGCTCCCGAATGCTCACGATAAATCGAGGGAGGAGCGTGACCACGGTCAGGTATTGGATGAAGGCTGGAAGGAGTCCTTGCCATCCTGACGCTGGAATGATATTCCAAGCAAGGAGGGCAGCAGAGAGGTTGTACAGTAGGATGCTATCACAGTCAATTGTTGTCAGTGTGATTTGCTTTGGCGAGGGGAGAAGAACAGGTGACATGGAAGTGGAAGTGGAAGATGGGATGTGGGGACGTACAGAAGGAAGTACATGATACCTTCCCTAAGGAATAGGTTCATATAACGGTTGAGCTGCCATCGCTTTGTCACTCTGTACATTTGAATGGACTCTCTCATTAATTTAAACATCATGAGGGTGAATTGTATGGCGCCTATAATGGGCGAAAGAACGTCGACAGCCTCGTCCAAAGTGGGCGTAGCGAAATTTAACCAGCAAAGTGACACATCGGCAATTTGCAACGTGCCCGCTGTGAAAATTATTCAGCGAGTGATTCACAATAGACAGTTAGTGTAATTTGGTTGTCGTGGAGGTAGGCTCCACATACCTGTGATCCTAGCCATATTACTATAGGAAGCACAAACGACAACCTGGATAATGGTATTCGAGATGTAGAATGTAAGGAGGCTCCCAAGGATCCACCTAGACCGTTGGTACACTGCCCACACACGGAGGATCATCACCACTAAAATTGCGCTCATACGTTGAGTTTCAGAAAGCATACTACAACACAACTCACGATCTGCTGCAGCCAGGAATATTACTTGTGTCCAGTTGGCGATGATGGCCAGTATCAAGCCTTGACATCCTCCCTGAATAAGAGTGGATATAGGAAACATTGGATGAACGTGCTCACAGCTGTGATATCGATATCGGTTATTTGTCATTGCTGATCTTTTTGCAAAGGATAAAAACGTACGTCTATAGAGTATTTGAGTCCACTCGTTTGTCATCGGTATGTGAGACAACCAAATACCTCTGTAGGACCAGGAAGGAAGGTACTTCCGACTGTCCATGGATTGTATCAGTTCGAATGAGCCAGGGTTAGAGCCTTGAACCTACTGAGGCTGTAACTTCTGATGAACCAATTTGAGGTTAGTATTTAATATCTATTAAGACAACGGTATACTCGCATGACAAAGAAAATGCCAAAATAACGAACCTGAGTACCTGTTAGCTTCCTACGGAGTTCCGAAAATACGCCAGGATACATACGAGAACAAATAAGGTAGAGACCGAAGTCCATCGCTTGTTCTAAGGTTCCGTTAGAAGATGTCGCCTAGTCAACAGACGGTGAACGCAGACCCAAACATATTCTATCTAACCAGATCGTTTCAATAAAAGGATGCTGCATAACATAATGAATCCTTGACATACCTCGTTTGAAAACGTGAGGACTAGCAACCCAGAAGTCAGTTCAATGTAAATAAAGGGCGAAAAAAAGAGTTGATTACTGTAATCATATGTGATGACGGTGAGCAGAATTACTGCAATGTGCTGTGAGATGGAAGAACTGCGAGCGTGAATGGGCATACGTGTGAAGCAGTCATTTTGTTGAATGCTTGTAAGTACTGCTTGGACCGAAGAACTCATAGTTCTGATGAACTTGTATGAAGAGCTGAGCAACTGACGACAAGGGGAATTAGGGAGAAACTGACAGAGTAGACGGTTGAACACGATCACTGTTATAAGTATGTTGGGTTCTACCTGTCATTGCCCCCACTAAACCTTGTGATCCTGATGGTATCCATACTACTGGCCGGCACGCCAATAGGACCACTTGAAGGAAGTAAATCCGATTGACGTGTCAGGCGCAGAGTACAGCAATGGCAATCACTGCATCACTGGTTTAGCTGCCAATACCGATAGATCCGCGGACGATCAAGGTGCGAAATTTATGCAAGGATGTCCTCGGGTTTCACTTTATTACTCGTTCTTCCATTCTCAAATGTACCGAAAGTCGAGGAGAGTCTTGGGGCAGCGGTATAGTCGAAGGATTATCCATGCTTCATCTAGGGTCAATACGAAGACGTGGAGCCTGAGATACGATCCGCTTGATATGGACGACTTATGGGGCTGCAGCGTCAAGCTGCATTATGTGAGTCTCATGCACATGCGCACTTATAATTAGTACGAAGGACAGACTTGAAGCGACCCGTTCATATTGCCATGGCTGTGATCCATCCATCATCGACACGGCCTCCACAGATACCACTGGGGGGAATACAATAAACGGGTAATGCAACAACAAAACCATTGATCAACTCGCTCTACCTTACGCACCACAAACATCTCTCGCAACTGCGAGTCAACAGGCAGGTCATCTCTAAGATATGATGTCAATATAATTGAGAGAGGCAAGTTACAACACACTAGATAGAAAACAAAGGGCGATGCTTTCAGCCACAATCGTGTCATGTACTCATCATCGCCGCACGGATGGCCACCTGTCACGGAACCCGGGCCTGCATTCAGTACCGATGGAATACCACCCCGCCACCTGATACGCCACCGGTTTAATTATGTTCATCCTTTTAAAAACTAGGTCGCCGAGGCAAGCTAGCGATGACGAACTTTCTTTACCCGATACCAGTTGAGCTCCCTGCAGGACTCTTCACCTCGGACGGAACTTTACTTGCAAAGGGAGGTTGAGACATCAATGACAGCTGGAATTTGTGCGATAGCATTTTACTTGACGGCGAGGAGGACATAGAAGACACAACCGTGGTAAGCGGACGGTGCAAGCAGCCCTCGGAACGAGATAGAGCGAGGGAGATTGGGTTTATAGTCTTCCTTGATTGAATGGGGGTTGGGTATCGAATGTATAAGGGGCACAGGTGGAATGAGAGAGGAATTCCGCGACGTCGATGTCATGAGTCATGACAGCGGAAGAAACAGACACTGCGTCTGACTTGTCATTCTGAACAGCGAGATTAATCGTTGGCGGTCGTTGTCGAGCACCTATTTCAGGCAGCGAAGAAAGCGCGTGAGGGACGACATTGAAGTTTGCGAAGCGACTGGGACGCCACCGATGTTTCGGCTACTATATATTCTGCCTTTAAATAATATCCGTGGGTATGCGACTTGTCACGTAGCTCGGACCACCTACCCTTTCTCTTGCCTATCAATGATAGCGATAGCATCACTGGTGGGGACAGTGAAGCCACCCCTGATTCACCTGATTGATGTACCGCATTTTTGTACTAAGTAGCAACTATTGATACATTATTATTGCTGCATAGACTGACATTGGAACATATGCCACAGGAGCCAAGATGAGTGGCCCCATCCTTGCGTCAAAACCGTCATCGAGGTTGATGCAGATGCTTGAGTCCAACACTGCCGTTAGTACAACACCTACAATCGTTGATCACAAACCTGCAATTCCTAATGCATTGACGCTTCCACATGCGACCCACGGAATTGTCAGCAACTTGCAAGTGTCCGAGTCTGCAACGAACAAGTCTCATCCCCGCTGATGAGCTCACCTCCGCATGTGCTATAGCACGCCATGGTGACCCTGCTGGATGTACGCGCACGCTATCGGTGTCTGTCGTTCTCGTATTGCCGACGAAGTTCCTCTTCAGAGATGCTGTGGGAATGGGTAGAACGCGCCAAACGATAGAAAACGGATATTCATTTAGAGCCTGTGCCTGCATGGACCTCCCTCCAATGATTGTCTGAATATTCAGCGGTAGCGATGATGATCTCATCATCCCAAGGTCCGCACAGACGAAGATGATCAATATCCCCGAACATATCAATACACCCGGGGCTGAGCGCTGGACCGGACCTGGCTACCAAGCCAGAGTCCGGTTCTTGTTTCGATACCAGGCTATAACGCGTCGAGCGCAAGGTGACGCTTAAGTTGGAGCAGTACGGTGGTGTCACTGGAAGCACGTAAATCCACCAACATGGCACCTCTCGCACGAGAAACCGGGTTCGAGGAGAATTGCAGAAATACCACGACATCAATGTTCGAATATGAAAACCCAGCACGATACAATTCATGGAGGCTGCATACCACAAATGCAAATGTCTTTCAATTTTCATGTTTGACCGTCGTCGGTGTGGCATTCCTGGAACACAAAGAGCACCGTAAGGCTGTGCGAGACGTGACGCTCGAGTGAGACTGAAACTTGTCTATGTCGGCCGTGGACGAAGTGTCGAATTCGTCGAACACGGTTCGTTCTTTTACATAGTCACTGGCACACGCGTGGCAGTGGCACTACCATATCAGAGAGGTTCGTTTACCGTGACATGTAAGACTAAACTCGCCTCAGGTGACTCGCCCTGTCCTCCAGCCTGACGCAAACGGAGTCTGTGGTGTCTGGAAAGTCAAAGATGTCGCGTTGCTGAATTCGGCGCCTCCGAGTCGCTCTGCAGAGTGCGTCTGTCGTGACGCTACTTCCGAGTCAACCTGCTGATCGTTTTCGAGCTCAGCGAGTATTGAGTTGCTTCAGAAGATGAGGCGGCTGCCGGTATCGGCAAAGAGACTGCTAGGGTAAGTACCAGCTCCAAGCTTGTTGCTCCAAGCTTACCCTCTATGTGCTTCACACTCCACTAACCGATCTTTTAGGTGTTGCTAACCAAGAATGCCAAAGTTTGGATCACTGCCCGTGATCAATCCAAAGGTGAAGCAACCCTCAAAGAACTCAAGGACATCACTGGCAACTTAGATGCCAACCACCTTGTTGTGAATATTGCAAACTTGAAGAGCGTCAAGGCAGCGGCCAAGGAATTCAATTCGTAAGGCTTCTATCCCTTTCATTGTAGTCAGGGGAAATTAGCACTTGGTAAATAGTAAGGAGACACAACTGAACGTTCTGTTTAACAACGCGTAAGCACAAGTTGGTTCCCAGTGATTTTTTGTCAGGACTTGCTGACCTATGTTGTCGGATCAGCGGTGTGATGATTCCCCTCGTTGATTTGCTCACGGATGATGGGTATGACCTTCAATTCGGTACCAATGTCTTTGGCCATTTACTTTTACCGAATTCGTCCTTCTTACCCTACTCTCCAACGCAAAATCAGTACCAGACGGTATCGCCAGGGTCGAACACCTCGTCTAACGGTCACTGGTTCGCCGACCTCGAGTACGACGACATAAAAGACGGTCCAGCACGCAGAAAAGCGGAGCATGGAAACTGTACGGACAGAGTAAGACGGTGAGGTCGCTCCAACAATGTCACTAGGTTCAATTCCACTCATGGTATCGTCAGGGAAATATCGTCTTCGCTGCTGAGTTGACACAGTGGTACGGAGACCAAGGCATTGTCTCGACGTCGTCGAACCCAGGACAATGTGCATCCATCTGAGCTTCGCTAGGCCGAGAAATCATCCCATCGCTCACCCGTGCGCTCAATAGGAGGTATCAAGACCGAACTGCAGCGGCATTCGGGTGGCGCTTTCCAGTTATTCTCGGTATGTGTCTTTCAAGCTCCATGGTGTCTTGGTGCTTTGTCTGACGGCTCACTGCACAGAATGCCTTCCTCCCTCCGGTACCGTATGGGGCTATCACCCAGCTATACGCAGGAACGATGGCCGACGGCAAGTCTCTGAACGGCAAGGTACGTGCGCTTCACGACGTGCCTGCGTCCTCGAGATTGACCACGCCATATTGTTCTGTAGTACCTCATTCCGTGGGCACGCATCGGTTCGCCTCGCGCCGATACGCAGGATCCCGAAATCGGAAAGAAGCTGTGGCAATACTTGGAGGAACAACTCAAGGACGTCTGAAGTCTGTCGTCTCTTGCCGAACTAGTTGAAATTCGTTGCCCGAGACATTGCGGCTCGTTACGCATGCCACCAAACCGACATACTTGTACTACGCTACATGGTTAACATAATAATTTAGATACAGTAATCAAAGGCGCGAACGTGGCTCCGAATCTACCTCAAGCAAACTGTGGCCGTTTTGCCTGTTGTTATCCAACCATGGTTCCTCAGGAGCGCTTGTACGTTACAGTCCCAGAGACAATGGATGATATTACAAACATAACCTCAAACTATAGCTAGGTTCGTCGAGCGGATTTTCCTTTTACGTTCGGAACATCCCTCCCGTGTTCCCATACCATATGTTCAGGAGTTGCCGTACTACCGAACTTCACCTGCGCATTCAGGTATTCCGTGTAAGGTCTTTCTGTTTCGGGTATCTGCTGCAGGTGCACGAGATTTTGGAGAGCCTGCATGAGCGCCGGGTGGTTGGTCAAAAATGGATAGGTGGTAGTATCGACACCGGCAGCATAGACGCGCAGACACCGGTCATCGACGTCCCGCTCAGGGAAGGTAACGGAGAACGATGGCGGTTGACCGAGGTCAGCCAAGATCGCGATGTAAGGAAGGGAATCAGAGTCTTGTTTTCCGGCTTTGCTGCTCAGATATTGACTTCTGCGGGTAATGTTGTGCAAAACGTCCTTGGAATTCTTCGACTCCCGAGCCTTGTCGGAAACGAGGATCTGCGACATTCGCGATTCCGCCGACGCCTTTTCGGGCCCGCCCTTGAAATAGATGGGTATCATCTTGTCGATGAGGGGTTGTTGGTGACAACACTGCACCGCACTTGTCCTCTGCCAGTGGCGTAGGGTCCACTCCTCCAAGCTACACGGGCCCGATCACGAGGTTCATTGTTACGTTATGAAAAAGGAAGTCGGAACACGAACCCTAATGCGTTCTCTTCCTTCGATCCGGCAATGTTCGCTTCCATGCAAACCCAATGCGAGAAATTCAGATAAGCGTGCTCGAACGTTTTGCGTGCTAGCGATGCTTGAGTGTCATCCTCGTCCCATACCTGGGGTCCGAATATGAAATCGAGCCAATCCACAACGGGTATCATTTGGCAGTCGGCGAGATGCCCTTCCCACGTCGTTGGCATCTTACTGACCACATTCTTCGCGTGTGTGCGGACGAAGAAGTCTTTGGCCAGAAGCCACAGCAATCGGCTAGCCAGCTCGCCACGTTGACCCATGTCGATCATGCCAGAATTGATTGTCTTCAATAGAGTCCCCAGAACGTCCCCTATCATTCCAGGCTCTGCATGGAGATCGCTTGCAGCCACGCACGACAGGAGCGGTTCGGATGGATAACTTGTGAATCTCCAATTGCGGTCCAGGGTGGTCGCAAGACATATGCGTAGGTGGCTCGCCACACCTCTCTCCAGATACTCGACCGAA
>JBBPNO010000809.1:0-14495 GCA_038090915.1 Boletus eberwhitei
ATGGGAAACTTCCTATTCAGGTCACTCAGTGGTTGCTCGATATGGGTTGTAATAAACCTTATTTATTGGGTCACTGGAGTGCAAGTTCTGTGCAAGATTCTAATCCCTTAGATACTAGATATTCCTAGACTAGATTTATCTAGGTTATAGTGCCTTTCTGCTTAGTGGCCACCTAATAACTAATATGGTTAGATCAAAAGGGTATGCCTTTTTGCTTAGTGGCTGTGTTCCCTTTCCTAATATGGTAGTACTTTTCTGCTTAGTAACACTACCACTTATGGTCCCTGTTTGTCAGAGGAGCCTCTTTCACTCTGAGTAGGTTTTCAGGTGATCTCTTTTCTCTTCCAGATGTTCTGAGAGGAGATTTTCAGATGAGATGATCTTGCAGGCAAATCTTGCCTCCTTTTATGCTATTCTACATATGGCTGTGCTGGTTCCCATTCCATTCCCTTTCCTTGAGCCATTGGTGCCTCTGGAGGAGAGTACACCCGATATGGACTAGTATTGTTATGAGATCAACGTCCTCAATGAAGAAACTTCACAAGGCTCGGGCTATCTTGCAGGCTACACTGGTCCTGGCTCAAAGGTGGTAATGAGGGTGAGGGTCTCGTCCATTTAGCAGCAGCCTACAATGACCAAGGGCTGAGGCAATGACTATAGCTGAGAAACAAAGTGGATTCAACTGAGGTATTAGTCGTCAAAATGTCTAGCTTTTATATGTTACAAGAGTGCACACAGACCAAGCTGTGTGTGTGATTAATTACTATAAGTGTATATATGTTAAGAAGCATTCGTGAGAGTGAGAAGATGGAAATGAATGTGGGAAATGATGAAGTGTGGGAATGAACGGAGATTAATAACATGAGGTAGGTCACGTGATTAGGTTCTAGACTTTGTCATGTGATTGATTACATAAGTGTTCTTACGATCACATGTGTGGTCATGTGATTTTATAGGTGAAAGAATAATGCGTAAAAAGTTTGAAAATGTTCATATTATAACACTATCCCCTCTTTAAGACTCGAATTCCAGGCGAGTCGTTGTTGGTTCAGTGATAGTGTAGTTTTCAAAAGGAGAGAATAAGGATTGGAATGCGGAAGTGGTGAGTCCACAAAGTTTTCTAGGCGCAGATGGATTCTTTTTGTGGAATTCTGCGACTGCTTCTGGAGCAGTGTTGATGATGTCGGCAGATTCCCAGGTACGATCTGTTTCATCGTATCCGGCCCAGTGTACTAGGTATTCTAGTTTCCTATTCTTCATCCTGGAAGCTGCGACGTATTCAATCTCAAATTGTTCTTCACCTTCTTGATCGATCTCTATTGCATCTGGACGAACCACTGGTTGTCCAGGGAGCGTTTCTTTATAGGGTTTGACGCGAGATACGTTAACCGTAGGGTGGATGCGAACGGTTTTTGGAAGGTTTAGAGTTATGGCATTAGGAAGGACGTGAGTGATTCAATAGGGTCCAATTCATTTTTGGGTAAGCTTTTTCACTGTATATGGGAGATTGAGTTTGTCAGTGGATTGCCAGACTTGCTGACCGATGGAATAAATAGGTGCATCTGACCGCTTCTTTTCTGATGATTTGATCATCTTTTCTCTCATCTCTTTCAACGTCTCTTCTATTTCCTTATGTGCTCGACTCGTTTCTCCTGCGAAGCCAGATAATTTCCCTTTGAAGCCCATGCGTGGGGCGTAGTTTTGGGTGACGTTAAAAGGGATTTCTCCAGTGGCTGTAGTGACTGTATTATTGTGGGAGAATTGAGCCATTTTGAGCCATTCAGACCATTCGTGTTGCCCTTTTCCACAGTATGTGCGGAGATATTGTTCTAGATCTCTGTTTACGCATTCGGTTTGACTGTCTGTTTGTGGGTGGTAGGCGGTGGATATTTTTTGCATAATACCTAGTAGCTTACAAAGCTCTTTGGTAAATGCTGACACGAATTGTGGTCCTCTATCGGAAACTATCATAGATGGAAGTCCATGAATGCACCAAACATTGTCTCTAAAGATTTTGACTAAGTCCGAAGAAGAACATGTATTGTAAGTGGGAATAAAAACGACTTCTTTTGAAAATCGATCTACGATTACGCAGATAGCCGTAAAGGAGTGAGATTCGGGTAAACCTGTGATGAAATCTATGGAAAGATCTTCCCATGGATGTTTTGCCGCAGGAAGGGGCATAATTTTTCCTGCCAATGCTTTTTGCTTACCCTTCGTGAGGGTGCACACTTGGCAGCTGTCTATGTATGTTTTTATGTCTTTTGTGACTCCTGGCCATGAGAAATAATGAGTGAGAGTATGTATGGTTTTGGAATGACTGCCATGTCCTGCTATGGGTGAATCATGACATAAGGTTATGAGATGAGTACGTAAAGTGTCTGGAACAAAAACTTTGTTTTTTGGATTTTTGAAAATATTCATATTATAATTGAAAGAAAAGTCATCGATTGCGTCGATGTTCATATATTTAGAAATGTTTTCTAATTCTGTCATGAAGTCCGAAGATAAAGCGACAGAATTAATAAAGACAGAAGGTGGAAGAACTGTAATGTTCATATTATGATCCAGGACTGCGTCTCCGTGATCTGGTCTGCGAGATAGTGCATCTGCATGACCATTTGTCGAACCTGGTTTATAAACAAAAACATAATTAAATTTTTGAAGTAATGCGTGCCAGCATGCTTGTCGACCGCTAAGAGTTTGCGGTTTCTTCCAGTATTCTAAGTTTTTATGGTCAGTCCAGATTTCAAATTTTTCATGACCAATTAGATAGTGTCGCCATTCTTCAAGTGCCCGAATGACGGCTAAGAGTTCTTTGTCATAAATAGGATAATTGCGCTCTGCACTGTCAAAGGAATGTGAGATGAAAGCCACAGGCCTCCAGTTACCATCGTCGCATAAAGTAGAGAGTACAGCTCCTGTTGCAATATCTGAGGCATGCGTTTCTACACGTACTTCTTGTTCCCTATTTGGATACGTGAGTAATGGTGCCGTTGTGAATTTCTTTTTAAGCATATCAAACGCTAATTGTTGATCGGATCCCCACGTAAACAAAGTATCTTTCTTGGTAAGATCGTTTAGGGGGCGTGCGATATTAGCGAAACCTTCTATGAATTGCCTGTAATAATTACAGAGACCGAGGAAGCCTTGAAGTTGTTTGAGGCGTGTTAGTACCGGCCAATCCATAACACCTGATACTTTTCCTTTTTGCATCTCGATCCCCTTTTTAGATACTACCATACCAAGGAAATCTACTTTGTCCTTCGAAAAGAAACACTTTTCAGGTTTTACATAAAGGTCATTCTCGCGTAAGTGGCGAAGGACCTCTTTTACTACCTCTTCGTGTTCCTCGTCTGTTTTTCCCGATGTAAATATCATACAGTCGTCGATGTAAATAATTACTATAGCATACATGTCATTAAATATATTGTTCATCATTTGCTGGAATGTTGGAGGAGAATTAGTCATTCCAAAATACATTACTGTGGGCTCGTATGCCCCGATGGGAGTTACAAAGGCACCTTTCCATTCGTCTCCTTCCTTTATCTGCACATTATTATAACCCCAACGTAAGTCAAGGGTCATGAATTGATCAGCGTTTTTCAGCCAATCGATCAACTGTGGGATCAGGGGTAGAGGGTAGGAATTTTTGATGGTACCCTCATTTAAATAGCGGTAGTCGATTACCATTCGTTTTTTGCCGTCCTTTTTTAGAATAAAGAATACAGGTGAAGTCTGTGGAGATTTAGATGGTTTAATATACCCTTTTTTGAGTTCCTTGTCCACAAATGTTCAAACTTCTTCCATTTCAGTGTCCGAGAGGGGTATGACTCGTCCTTTCTTGGATATGAAGTCTTCTTTGAGATCAACTGCATGATCCCATGGTTTCCTCAGCAGCATCCTAGTGGATTCTTGTTCGGAGAAGACATCTAGAAATTCGTGGTAAGTTTCGGGTATTTTCTCCTTTAGTCCTTCTTCTATAGTACGTAAGTTCGTAACTGGTCCCAATCCCATAATTTTACAGTATTGTGTGCAACAAGGAAAGTCTATAGTCTGGTTGGTCCAATTGATGTTAGGATTATGGCGGTAGAGCCAATCATATCCTATAATCATTCGATGGGTTCCCAGTTTAGAAATATAAGCATCCAAAGTTTCGTAATGTCCTGCTACTTCCACGATTAAGGTTACCGCATGTTGGATTTGTCCAATAGCTCCTTTAGAGCCATCCGCGTTATGTACTGTTATCGGGTTTTGCAGTTTAAAATATGGAATGCCATGACATTGTACATAGTCCGAATCAATAAAGGTGTGGGATGTTCCTGAGTCCAAGAGAGATTTGAACTTGTAGCAGAGCCACTGGCCATTCTACTGGCAACATATGACGGTTTCAAGTGAGAACTCTCCACCGAATGATAACGTCGTTGCATGATGCATAGTGACCTTGAGGGGTTTATAAATAGACACTATTTTTTGTTGTTTATTTAGAGAATTAAGCACGTTATATTTAGACTCTGATGTCACGCTCAATTGAGATGCTCTAACAGAGTTTGGACATAAACTATGAAGTACAGAAGAAAAATCGGAGATAGAAAAGTCTTTGTTTGTACAATCTATATACGATTCTTGTACTTGAACACCCTCGTCGTTCAAGCACTCTGTCCTTTTAAAGCTTCAGCGGCTCTATGCCTGGCCTCAGCTTCGAATTTATCTCAGTAGAATGCTTCCGCTTCTTCTGAGATGTATGCCCTTTGTGCTGCTTGTGGTACCAGTGCAGCTACCGGAGGAGTGGGGAGGGGACGACCAGGGTAATGCTGGGCGACCTGCACCTGTTGGTTGTAGTCTGCATACTCATATTCTGCGGTTGGCACGTAGGTGCTGGAGTCATAGTCCCAAACAAATTGGCGTTGCTGGGCGGGGTGCGTTTGGCAGCGATAGGGGTTCTTTGGGCAATCGGGTTTAATATGGCCCGGAAGCCCACAGAGGTAACATGTCCTGCTGTCAGGACGTGGGTTAGAAGATTGTGGGAGAGAAGGGACAGCTTGCTGTGCCCCAATCTCCATGGGTGCGCCTCACCCAGGCTGAGTGTCATAAGCGGTGAATTGTGGACGCGATGGTCCAGGGGGAGGAGGGTATTGAGGGTTTGCTTGCTGGGGATAGCGTGGGGGCCCTCGGGGAGTAAAACAACTTGTTGATGGTGGTCCCCTTTCGACTACCATCCTTTCGAAGATTCTACCGACCTTTTGGTATTCATCTTTTACCATGTGATAATCATCTTGACCTAGTAGCGTTAAGGTCATACTTGCTCTCTCGTAAATTATAAGATCTACAGCCTTCTTGAGCAATGTCGTAGCATGGTAATCGTCGATGTTTGCTTCTTTTCGTAAAAGTTCGAATCTTTGTACGAATAGATCTATTGGGTGGCCATTTTGTTGGAGGCCTTCAAGTTTCTTTAGGGATTCGTGTGCCAGCACATCGATCCAGAAATAGGATTTGATCTCCCCTTGTAGCTTTTGCCAAGATGGCCAAGTGGAGTCTTCTCTTCTTCCTATGATTACTCCTCTTTCGTTTCGAAGATCCTCGTATTCTTTATTGTAGTAATTTTCAAGGGTTATTTGGGCAAACCCTTCGGCCTTTCCTTTGAGACATGATAGTACTGCTACACATCTCAATTTATCTGAGCTCCATTTCTGGGCTTCGGTCCAGAGGCGCAGTTTTATCCACCATGCGCGAAAGGTGTTTCTGTCGCCATTCCAGTTACCCAGATTGGCGATCTTTTTTGTGACCAAGGTCTTTTCTTTGTTGACGTTTAGGTCGGCAAGCCTATGAATAAGATCGTCCAGATCCACCGACATATTTGATTACGGGTTTGAGAATGAAGTAGGGACGGAGATAACAGGTGAAGTAGTGAAGGTTGCAAGTGGTGATGGCAAAGGGGTAATGATATGTGCGAACTCTATCTACACGAATTTGATATTTCTTTCTTGCTGGCATAAACCAGGCTTTCTTGATATGTCTTCTTTCAGAGTCTTACTATACAGTATCTTCCAACCATACTCTGGGACTCCTACAACTTGATCCTGCCGACTGTAGAGGGCTGGGATTGTATCCTGGTGACTGCAGCAACCTAGGATAAAAACTTCTAGAATCCTTTTCCGTGAATGTCGGAGATGTACACTCGAGAGAGAAGCATGATGACTCTCGATATTGTACTATTGTGATGTCACAGGTAATCACAAGAACCTGGGTTCACTATCGTAAAACCAACGTACGCTACCCTTGGCAACCAGAGTAGAAGTGGGGCTAGTGCACTATGCCCGATAGCAACTTTATCCTTATTTATAATGCCGGATGAGTGTATAATACAAGCATTTCAGCGAGTGCTTTACTCGTCACCATCAAGTGGTGAAGACTGGAGAATCCCCTTAGCTCTGAGGTCTGAGTGTTGTGTATGACAGTTGAATCCAAGTGTTATGAGATCAACGTCCTCAACGAAGAAACTCCACAAGGCTCGGGCTATCTCGCAGGCTACACTGGTTCTGGCTCAAAGGTGGTAATGAGGGTGAGGGTCTCGTCCATTTAGCAGCAGCCTACAGCGACCAAGGGCCGAGGCAATGACTATAGCTGAGAAACAAAGTGGATTCAACTAAGGTATCAGTCGTCAAAATGTCTAGCTTTTATATGTTACAAGAGTGCGCACAGACCAAGCTGTGTGTGTGATTAATTACTATAAGTGTATATATGTTAAGAAGCATTCGTGAGAGTGAGAAGATGGAAATGAATGTGGGAATTGATGAAGTGTGGGAATGAACGGAGATTAATAACATGAGGTAGGTCACGTGATTAGGTTCTAGACTTTGTCATGTGATTGATTATGTAAGTGTTCTCACGATCACGTGTGTGGTCATGTGATTTTATAGGTGAAAGAATGATGCGTAAAAAGTTTGAAAATGTTCATATTATAACACTATCTCCTCTTTAAGACTCGAATTCCAGGCGAGTCGTTGTCGGTTCAGTGATAGTGTAGTTTTCAAAAGGAGAGAATAAGGATTGGAATGTGGAAGTGGTGAGTCCACAAAGTTTTCTAGGCATGGATGGATTTTTTTTGTGGAATTCTGCGACTGCTTCTGGAGCAGTGTTGATGATGTCAGCAGATTCCTAGGTATGATCTGTTTCGTTGTATCTGGCCCAGTGTACTAGGTATTCTAGTTTCCTATTCTTCATCCTGGAAGCTGCGATGTATTCAATCTCAAATTGTTCTTCGCCTTCTTGATCGATCTCTATTGCATCTGGACAAACCACTGGTTGTCCGGGGAGTGTTTCTTTATAGGGTTTGACGTGAGATATGTTAACTGTAGGGTGGATGCGAACAGTTTTTGGAAGGTTTAGAGTTACGGCATTAGGAAGGACATGAGTGATTCGATAGGGTCCAATCCATTTTTGGGTAAGCTTTTTCGCCATATATGGGAGATTGAGTTTGTCGGTGGATAGCCGGACTTGCTGACTGACGGAATAAATAGGTGGATCTGACTGCTTCTTTTCTGATGATTTGATCATCTTTTCTCTCGTCTCTTTCAACATCTCTTCTATTTTCTTATGTGCTCGACTCGTTTCTCCTGCAAAGCCAGATAATTTCCCTTCGAAGCCCATGTGTGGGGCATAGTTTCGGGTGACGTTAAAAGGGATTTCTCCGGTGGCTGTAGTGACTATATTATTGTGGGAGAATTGAGCCATTTTGAGCCATTTGGATCATTCGTGTTGCCTTTTTCTACAGTATGCGCGGAGATATTGTTCTAGATCTCTGTTTATGTGTTCAGTTTGACCATCTGTTTGTGGGTGGTAGGTGGTGGATATTTTTTGTGTAATACCTAGTAGCTTACAAAGCTCTTTGGTAAATGCTGACACGAATTGTGGTCCTCTATTGGAAACTATCATAGACGGAAGTCCATGAATGCACCAAACATTGTCTCTAAAGATTTTGGCTAAGTCCGAAGAAGAACATGTATCGTAAGTGGGAATAAAAATGACTTCTTTTGAAAATCGATCTACGATTACGCAGATAGCCGTAAAGGAGTGAGATTTGGGTAAACCCATGATGAAATCTATGAAGAGATCTTCCCATGGATGTTTTGCTGTGAGAAGGGGCATAATTTTTCCTGCCGGTGCTTTTTGCTTACCCTTCGTGAGGGTGCACACTTGGCAGCTGTCTATGTATGTTTTTATGTCTTTTGTGACTCCTGGCCACGAGAAATAATAAGTGAGAGTATATATGGTTTTGGAATGACTGCCATGTCCTGCTATGGGTGAATCGTGACATAAGGTTATGAGACGAGTATGTAAAGTGTCTGGAACAAAAACTTTGTTTTTTGGATTTTTGAAAATGTTCATATTATAATCGAAAGAAAAGTCATCGATTGTGTCAATGTTCATAGATTTAGAAATGTTTTCTAATTCTATCATGAAGTCCGAAGATAAAGTGACAGAATTAATAAAGACAGAAGGTGGAAGAACTGTAATGTTCGTATTGTGATCCGGGACTGCATCTCCGTGATCTGGTCTGCGAGATAGTGCGTCTGCACAACCATTTGTCGAACCTGGTTTATAAACAAAAATATAATTAAATTCTTGAAGTAATGCGTGCCAGCGTGCTTGTCAACTGCTAAGAGTTTGCGGTTTCTTCCAGTATTCTAAGTTTTTATGGTCAGTCCAGATTTCAAACCTTTCATGACCGATTAGATAGTGTCGCCATTCTTCAAGTGCCCGAATGACGGCTAAGAGTTCTTTGTCATAAATAGGATAATTGCGCTCTGTGCTGTCAAAGGAATGTGAGATGAAAGCCACAGGCCTCCAGTTACCATCGTCGCATAAAGTAGAGAGTACAGCTCCTGTTGCAATATCCGAGGCATCCGTTTCTACGTGTACTTCTTGTTCCCTATTTGGATATGCGAGTAATGGTGCCATTGTGAATTTCTTTTTAAGCATATCAAACACTAATTGTTGATTGGATCCCCACGTAAACAGAGTATCTTTCTTGGTAAGATCATTTAGGGGGCGTGCGATATTAGCAAAACCTTCTATGAATCGCCTGTAATAATTACAGAGACTGAGGAAGCCTTGAAGTTGTTTGAGGCGTGTTGGTACCGGCCAATCCATAACACCTGATACTTTTCCTTTTTGCATCTCGATCCCCTCTTTAGATACTACCATACCAAGGAAATCTACTTTGTCCTTCGAAAAGAAACACTTTTCAGGTTTTACGTAAAGGTCATTCTCGCGTAAGTGGCGAAGGACCTCTTTTACTACCTCTTCGTGTTCCTCATCTGTTTTCCCCGATGAAATATCATATAGTCGTCAATGTAAATAATTACTACAGCATACATGTCATTAAATATATCGTTCATCATTTGCTGGAATGTTGGAGGAGAATTAGTCATTCCAAAATACATTACTGTGGGCTCGTATGCCCCGATGGGAGTTACGAAGGCACCTTTCCATTTGTCTCCTTCCTTTATCTGCACATTATTATAACCCCAACGTAAGTCAAGGGTCGTGAATCGATCAGCATTTTTCAGCTGATCGATCAATTGTGGGATCAGGGGTAGAGGGTAGGAATTTTTGATGGTACCCTCGTTTAAATAGCGGTAGTCGATTACCATTCGTTTTTTGCTGTCCTTTTTTGGAATAAAGAATACAGGTGAAGTCTGTGGAGATTTAGATGGTTTAATATACCCTTTTTTGAGTTCCTTGTCCACGAATGTTCGAACTTCTTCCATTTCAGTGTCCGAGAGGGGTATGACTCATTCTTTCTTGGGTACGAAGTCTTTTTTGAGATCAACTGCATGATCCCATGGTTTTCTCAGTGGCATCCTAGTGGATTCTTGTTCGGAGAAGACATCTAGAAATTCATGGTAAGTTTCGGGTATTTCTCCTTTAGTCCTTCTTCTATAGTACGTAAGTTCGTAACTGGTCCCAATCCCATAATTTTACAGTATTGTGTGCAACGAGGAAAGTCTATAGTCTGGTTGGTCCAATCAATGTTAGGATTATGACGGTAGAGCCAATCATATCCTATAATCATTCGATGGGTTCCCAGTTTAGAAATATAAGTGTCCAAAGTTTCGTAATGTCCTGCTACTTCCATGATTAAGGTTATCGTGTGTTGGATTTGTCCAATAGCTCCTTTAGAGCCATCCGCGTTATGTACCGTTATCAGGTTTTGCAGTTTAAAATATGGAATGCCATGATGTTGTACATAGTCCAAATCAATAAAGATGTGGGATGCTTCTGAGTCCAAGAGAGATTTGAACTTGTAGCAGAGCCACTGGCCGTTCTGCTGGCAACGTATGACGGTTTCAAGTGAGAACTCTCCACCGAATGATAACATCGTTGCACGATGCATAGTGACCTCGAGGGGTTTATAAATAGATGCTATTTTTTGTTGTTTATTTAGAGAATTAAGCACGTTATATTTAGACTCTGACACCACGCTCAATTGAGACGCTCTAACAGAGTTTGGACATAAACTACGAAGTACAGAAGAAAAATTGGAGATAGGAAAGTCTTTGTTCGTACAATCTATATATGATTCTTGTACTTGAACACCCTCGTCATTCAAGCACTCTGTCCTTTTAAAGCTTCGGCAGCTCTATGCCTGGCCTCAGCTTCAAATTTATCTCGGTAGAACGCTTCCACTTCTTCCGAGATATATGCCCTTTGTGCTGCTTGTGGTACCGGCGCAGCTACCGGAGGAGTGGGGAGGGGACGACTGGGGTAATGCTGGGCGACCTGCGCCTGTTGGTTGTAGTCCGCATACTCATATTCTGCAGTTGGCACATAGGTGCCGAAGTCGTAGTCCCAAACAAATTGGCATTGCTGGGCGGGGTGCATTTGGTGGCGATAAGGGTTCTTTGGGCAATCGGGTTTAATATGGCCTGGAAGCCCACAGAGGTAACACATCCTGTTGTCAGGACATGGGTTAGAAGATTGCGGGAGAGAAGGGACACCTTGCTGTGTCCCAATCTCCATGGGTGCGCCTTGCCCAGGCTGAGTGTCATAAGTGGTGAATTGTGGACGCAGTGATCCGGGAGGAGGGTATCGAGGATTCACTTGCTGGAGATAGCGTGGGGGCCCTCGGGGAGTAAAATGACTTGTTGATGGTGGTTCCCTTTTGACTACCATCCTTTCGAAGATTCTACCGACCTTTTGGTATTTATCTTTTACCATGTGATAATTGTCTTGACCTAGTAGCGTTAAGGTCATACTTACTCTCTTGTAAATTTTAAAATCTATGGCCTTCTTGAGCAATGTCATAGCATGGTAATCGTCGATGTTTGCTTCTTTTCGTAAAAGTTCGAATCTTTGTATGAATAGATCTATTGGGTGGCCATTTTGTCAGAGGCCTTCAAGTTTCTTTAGGGATTCGTGTGCCAGCATATCGATCCGGAAATAGGATTTGATCTCCCCTTGTAGCTTTTGCCAAGATGGCCAAGTGGAGTCTCCTCTTCTTCCTGTGATTACTCCTCTGTCATTTCGAAGATCCTCATATTCTTCGTTGTAGTAATTTTCAAGGGTTATTTGGGCAAACCCTTTGGCCTTTCCTTCGAGACATGATAGTACTGCTACACATCTCAATTTATCTGAGCTCCATTTCTGGGCTTCGGTCCAGAGGTGCAGTTTTATCCACCATGTGTGGAAGGTGTTTTTGTCGCCATTCTAGTTACCTGGATCGGTGATTTTTTTTGTGACTGAGGTCTTTTCTTTGTCGACGTTTAGGTCAGTGAGCCTGTGAATAAGATCATCCAGATCCACCGACATATTTGATTACGGGTTTGAGAATGAAGTAGGGACGGAGATAACAGGTGAAGTAGTGAAGGTTGCAAGTGGCGACAGCAAAGGGGTAATGATATGTGCGAACTCTATTTACACGAATTTGGTATTTCTTTCTTGCTGGCATAAACCAGGCTTTCTTGATATGTCTTCTTTCAGAGTCTTACTGTACAGTATCTTTCAACCGTACTCTGGGACTCCTACAACTTGATCCTGCCGACCGCAGAGGGCTGGGATTGTATCCTGGTGACTGCAGCGACCTAGGATAAAAACTTCTAGAATCCTTTTCCGTGAACATCGGAGATGTACACTTGAGAGAGAAGTGTGATGACTCTCGATATCATACTATTGTGACATCACAGGTAATCACAAGAACCTGGGTTCACTATTGTAGAACCAACGTATGCTACCCTCGGCAACCAGAGTAGAAGTGGGGCTAGTACACTATGCCCAATAGCAACTTTATCCTTATTTATAATGCCGGACAAGTGTATAATACAAGTGTTTCGGCGAGTGCTTTACTCATCACCGTCAAGTGATGAAGACTAGAGAATCCCCTTAGCTCTGGGGTCCAAGGATTGTGTATGACAGTCGAATCCAAGTGTTATGAGATCAACGTCCTCAACAAAGAAACTCCACAAGGCTCAGGCTATCTTGCAGGCTACACTGGTCCTGGCTCAAAGGTGGTAATGAGGGTGAGGGTCTCGTCCGTTTAGCAGCAGCCTACAACGACCAAGGGCTGAGGCAATAACTATAGCTGAGAAACAAAGTGGATTCGACTGAGGTATCAGTCGTCAAAATGTCTAGCTTTTATATGTTACAAGAGTGTGCACAGACCAAGCTGTGTGTGTGATTAATTACTATAAGTGTATATATGTTAAGAAGCATTCGTGAGAGTGAGAAGATGGAAATAAATGTGGGAATTGATAAAGTGTGGGAATGAACGGAGATTAATAACATGAGGTAGGTCACATGATTAGGTTCTAGACTTTGTCATGTGATTGATTACGTAAGTGTTCTCACGATCACATGTGTGGTCATGTGATTTTATAGGTGAAAGAATGATGCGTAAAAAGTTTGAAAATGTTCATATTATAACAAGTATGACTCATGCAGAGTCATAATGACTCATACTGACTCATGGGGCTGTGCTATGACTCACTCTGACTCACACTGATTTAGTCTAACTCATTCTGGGCTAGCTGAATCTGAGATGTGAAGTGAGTGCATGTGACCCTTTATACTTTTATGGCCAATGCTGTGATTGGATGGCAATTTTAGCAGCATCCTAACCAAGGCAAGGGTCATGTGATTATGCTGTGCAAGTGTGGGAATAAAGGTACCAGTCACATGATTAGAAATATAAATATTCATATAGCTGGTAAAAGCTGGTAATAGTAGTGGTAGTTGGAGATTTATTCATATCTCCTTAATAAACCATTGGATTGGTCTGAAACTTGGTAGAGGAGTAGGCCTTAGTATAGCCTTTCATATGATAATAAAAAAATCTATGTTATCTATTTATGATCCCACACGATTCCCATTTTGTGCAGATCAATGTCCTTGAGAATCTGTATGGTTGTTTAACTGCCACATGAGCTCAAACCACACACACCTTCAACACATTGCACAGCTCTTCCAACAGATCCCATTCTTTGTTGTCCAGCTCCATTTTCCTCAATTCCAGCAAATAATCCTGGATCATACTATCCACCACTTCATGATGCTTAAGTGCATATTCTAACATGTCATATGTCAAATTCCACCAGGTTGACATGTCACACAGCATATTAGTAATCTTCAGGTTCATCTCACCAAGAATTTTGTGCCACACTAACAACAGCTTAGTGGTTGAGTGGATGATCTTAAATGCAAGCTTGTAGATCTATTCACTGGTCAGAATTCAGTGATATCCAAGGTATGCTGATTATTTCTTACCTTTGTTAGTGCTAATTTCACAGGCCTAATGCTTTTCAGCAACTTCTGGTGTTCGCTGTTATTCAGCACTTCAACTTTGTCAGCCAGTCCATCTACATTATCAATGTTATCATCATCAGTGACATCCTACTCCAGATTGGCTGCTAGCTCTTTATTCTCAATATCCTTGCTTAGTTCTTCAAGTTTCTTAATCAAATGTGCATCTTCAGCACTCAAGTCATCTTTCTCATCCCTCATTGCCTCTTCATTTTTGCAACCATGCTTTTTGGATTTCACATCAAATACTTTGATCAGTGATTTCACCACAATGTTAGTTGTATGCAGAAAGCACCATATGTGTGTCTTAGTGCTGCTAAAGTCAAGCAGCTTGTTGCTCAGCTCTTTCACCATCATGGTGTTGCTAGATGCATTGTCACAGGTGACAGACAATATCTATTCTGTTACGCGACCTGCGTAACCCGTGACACGTGACCGTGTAATCCGTTTAAACTACAACCGGCCACCTTCCCAGTTCCCCGATTAGATCTTGGTCCGGAGGGCGTCGACTCCGATATGCCGAGGGAAGGCTTTGTCGCTACTCTGCAGAGGTAGCTCTGTGCAGAAGCCCGAAACGTGGGCTGGCACTTCTTGGACGAACGGCGAGTCGACCGTGCTTATAGAGGGCGAGCCCTACTAAGAGCGAAGGTACAAAGTACCGCACTTGCTATTACTGCAAATAGCAAGATTAGAGA
>JBBPNO010000810.1:0-14489 GCA_038090915.1 Boletus eberwhitei
CAAGCAAAGGGCACTCTTGCAAGGCCCACCACTGTTAAGTGTCTCATGGAAACAACATGAGCTGGCCAGTTCTTTTGGAACTTAAAGCCAACCGGCAGGGGATTTTGTCCTCTCAGGCCATACAGGGGAGCTATCCCTGCATGCCACGGCCCACTCTGTTGATCGAAGCACCAATTCGGACAGAGCTTCCCGTTCCCTTACTGGTGCTTCGTTCGTAGACTATACAGTACTACATATGGATCCGCAATCCAGTAAGAGTCCACTGCCTCACCGGAGCGTGGTATGCACATCCGACTAACCACCTGACCATTTACATTGCTACCTCCAGGGCGAGCTACAATGCAGTGACAGCAAGGCCGGGGGTGTCCTGTGACCATATTGGCTCGGATGGTTTTTAGAACCTGATTTCCCCCTGTTACAAAACCTATGTCCACCAGGGACACCCTTTTACGGGACTTGGCAGCGAGGTAGTTGTAGCCACCTTGTGGATAGCACGGTGGGCCACCCCTTCGTCCGAGTGGAGCTGAAGCTCCTGCGAACCTCCTTTACTAAGGGAGGGCTCAGCAGATTTAACGTCCAACTCCCCGACCACCAGTGACAACCAATGAGGTTGTGGGAATCAGACAGCCGTGCATATACAGCTAAAAAAAACGGGCCAGGTGACAAGCACAACGATTGAGAGGTATACTCACCTGTCATAGTTTACTGTCCTTTTGGACACGGCGGAGCGCAACTATGTCACTGCAAACCTCCTTTACTAAGGGAGGACTCCCTTCCATAGTAGTTTTAGGTCGGCCGAGCCTCACCAACAAGCATGCCCAGCTGACATTTTCACCTCCTTTGCTAAGGGAGGACTTGGTGGGTTGCAGATGCAGACCTCAACAAGCATGTCCATGTGACACTTTCACCTCCTTTGCTAGGGGAGGACTTGTCGAGCGGCGGGGCGTGCCGTCTTGACCGTCGAATGCGAGTAAGTGAGTCGCTGGGGGCTTGCGGTGCGTTGCACATTGGAACGGCCCTCCTTTGTCGCAAACTGAACCGTGGGAAACCACGAAGCAGGTGGTGGTACGAGTTCAAGGAGCGCCCCATGACTTCTTCTTGAGATAACCCAGTGTCTCTGCGACTCGGAGCGCTTCGTGTCTGACGCCATCTAGAGGTCGTCTAGTATACCAGGCCCTTGTCATTGTCAACCCTCACAAGTATGGCTTCAAACACCGACTCGATTCTCCAAAAATACGCCGCAGAGTCGCAGACTATCGGGACACGGCTGAAAACAAGGCCCCACTCCAGCTTCCCAACAACGCCTACTACCACATGAGGCGTACAGCCCAGGATCCGTCCTGACAACCATGGCAACCTTGCCAAGACACTCTACTCTCTTGTTTTCGCCTGGCTGAATGAACACACCCACCAACACCTCTGTTGCAATGACTTCAACACCATCATTGGTCTCTTTGATCTTCCCACTGGCAGATCCCAAAATACGATCGTGAAAATATGGTACATGCAATTATGGGGCACTCGGAATGCAGTAGGAATTATGTGCACGTTTCACGCCATAGTAATCACTAGCATGTACTCGGAAATCAGTTCTGTACAGAATCAATTGAATGGCCCGGGGCTAGTAGTGAAGGGGGAAAGTACAAAATGGACTCAGAGATGTGAACAATATGTGATTCTAATTAAATGGCTGATAAGTCTGAGGGGGAGGGCATAAAGAATGAATGTATGGAACATGAAAGGGATTATATCGAGTCGGGGACTCTGAGGAATAAAGCATGTTTGTCAAAACTATGTTTAGAGAATAATATCACCAAGGAAATAGTCCACAGACCATGGATTAACACGGGGGGCAGATAAGGGCCTTGTTGGGTCAGGCACTCCACAAAGCACGATGTCATCGAAACTGGGCTCTACGAAGTCAACAGGCAATGGAACACACTTCTGTTGGGGAGCAACCACTTTCGCTTCAGGTAAAGCATGGCGAAATCTGGAGGTTGAACTGCCAGTAAAGCATGAATTTGAAGCAGGGGTATTGAAGGTGGGAGCTTTGGCCTGGGGAACACCTTCCTTTCCATTGTCATTATGGCAATGTTCAGGTGAAAGGGACATGTCCTTCATGGAGCCAGGTATGCCATCAATCTTATTACTGCTGGCAGGATCTTCTGATGAGGGAAAAAACACTGATGAACTATGGGTAAGTCTTGATTTCTACACTCCGGCATGTGGTGGTACAAACATTTATCTTTTCTGCTTTTGTTGTTCATGGGACAAGGTGTTGGTGAGTTGGATGTCATGTTGAGGATATCAAATTCATCTTGTTCTTGTTTGGGAGTATCTGGAAAACATGCAGAAGTTAGAAGAGAAAAATAAGAAAGATGATATGTAGATAGCATCTTCAACAGTTCTCATTTCCTTAGCAACTGGTTTGTCATCAGAAGAGTCAGAGTCACAGATTTCAATGATGGAAGTTGTCGAGTCTCAGTCAATACTGCGATAATAATGTATGAAATGTATGGTTATTAGCACGCTAAAGTGGTACATTACTGATTTCAAGCTCCATTGCCTCTTAGTAATACATCACTGATACATTATAGCTTCAAGACCATGCGACGCACTCATACATGACACCTGCTGGAGTCTGGAGGGACTAATACATCACACAAGCCGGTGAGCCACCCCTTCCATAGCAGTCATCCTCTATGATATGACTGATACATCATACATGCCAGCCTGACCAATACATCACACATGCCAGCAAGCCACCCATTCCATGATATATCATGATGGTGGGCTGATACATCACATACGTAGGTCATCTCTTCCATGACAGTCCTCTGTGCCAGCCTGACTAATACATCATGCATGCCAGTGAGCCAGACCATGTGACACTCTCATCAGACGAGTAATACATTACACAAGCCAGCAGCACCATCAACAAGGAGAACATGGACAGTATGATTGTAAGTACTCTGTAAAAATTCATGTGCTTCCTGAACAGCAGCTGACCACAGACCATCCCTAGCAGGAAGACATGGAAATGGTGGCCGCATAGTGGCCCAATTCAAAGTTGTGTGGTTCGGCCAACCATGGGTAAATTTTTGTTTCTTTGTGCTCTCGACTTTGAACCTTTTCAAATTTCAACCTTCAGAGTCTCAAAATAATGGAGCATTTGACCACTCGAGCTGAACGCCATCACATATTCTTTTACAACAATGGCACTCACATCTTTCAGGTACATGAACACCATCACTTTTGGTTGTTCAAGTCGTCCTAAAGGCTTGCCATGTATGCTTATGCTTCCTTCGCAGGCCGGGAGGTTTCTGTTCAAAGTTCACACAAGTATTCTTGCCAACAAATCAGAGGCTTTTAATGACATGTTCAAAGCAAACTTTGAGGCAACATCACTACAGATTGATGGCCATACTGAAGACTTGCCTATTTATGTGCCACCATCTGTAAGCAAGGCTGCATTCAAGCTTTTTCTCTCAGTTTGCTATTCAAAGTGAGTTCAATTTTTTGATGACATAGTAGAGCAATTAGAATGATGCCCAAGTCCTTAAGGTGGAGGCCCGATACAGCAAACACATTCATTAAGACCATTATCCAGCTCCTTGAGCTGAGCCATATGTATATTTGTCAGGACACTCACAACTATGCCATTCAGTGGCTTTCTGAGCACCGCATTTCCATTCACCCCTCATGTCTTCTTTCAATCTCAACAGAATACAATCTTTTCAAGCTTTTTATCTATGCTTTTGAATGACTTGTGAAGGGGAGACTTGATACCCTGACCATTCAGGAATATACAGAGATGAGCCCTGTCATCTGGGCTGCTGTCCTGAGAGCAAAGGAGATCATCGGTCTGCATTGTCATATTGTTGCCTATGAACCTCCTCCAATGATCCATGCGGCAGCTTGCATGAACACTGAGCAATATGCACTGGACTGGAAGCAACTCTGGTGGAATGGGATGGGCCATGTTTTGTTGGACAGAAGGAACCCACAGCCTTACAAGAATGCAGTCCATCGTTTCAAGGTGATAGAGATTGGAGAAGTGTCTGTTGAATGCTGGAAGGCAGTGATGGTTACTATGAGGAAACAATCCGTGCTTCGACACAAGCAAGATTTCATTAACCAAACAGCCAGGCACCTGGCTAGCCAACTTCTCAGCCTGGTTGCCAATGATGCTGAATAGGAATAGGTGCCAGCAGTTCCAATATTAATGCTGTATCTTGCACCCTTACTACTACATCTTGCACCCTTACTAGTACATCACATGGACTTGACTACTACATCATGCACACTTGACTACTGAATCGTGCTGAATTTTTTGGGATTCAGAGCACCATAGTTTTGTAGAGCAAGATGGTGTGCTGTCATCACAATTGTATGATTTGTATGATTGTATCACAAGGTAATTGTCAGACCACATGAAAAAGCCCAGCGATGACAACAAATTGTTACCTTCAGCACCTCAAAGTTGTGTACAGTGTGAACTCCAAAACCATTTTACAAGGTCAGTTCATGACATGTCCAAGTCGAACACTTGCAAGTGGAAATCAGGAGGTAGGGTGGAAACTGGAAAGAGAGCCAGTGCACATGGTTGCCTTTTGCCAACCAGCATCTTTGAGGGCGACCATACCCACGTACATGCTTGAATGTGAATATTGGCACTAGTCTGGTATGAGGGGCTGAATGCACAAATATGCAGTGCACAACTATATGGAGAGTGCACAACTATTTGACAGTCAAGCACACAATGTTGGGATGTTGGGCTCAGAGTAGTATCATAATTTCATACAAGGAAATATGAGTAGAAAACCATTATCATGAGATTACTCTCAGTGCTAGTAGTTAGAGTATGGTATGACTCAATGGATGATATATATATGGTAATGATTGTAACATTGTACTGCATGGATGGAAATCATTAATGAATGCTAGTAGTAGGGGAACTTGAAGACTTGGAGTTGGAGATGTAAATTGGGGGAGATTTGCAAGGAAGGGATTAGCATCAATGAATAGAGGGTTATTCAGAAGGTGGACTCAGAAGTATGTTATAGACTAGCCTCATGGATTGAAATGAGTGCCTCGAGTTGGCTGGAGTGCAGATGATCAGCGGTGTGAAAATGGAATGCTCAGGCCAGGGCCAGGTAGTGCAGTCACCTCCGATGGGTTACTATTATGGGGAATGGATGCCAGTGCCAGGGAAGCCTTGGACTGTGGGGAGAACTCTGATGTTTCAGATGATGTTGCAATTTGAGATCCACTGGCAGCAGGGGGTTTGAACAAGAGTCCTAAGGTTGTGAAACCCAGCAGATACAAGTAAATTGGTCAACGAGGTACTAAATAGTGGACATACCTGACTTAGTAGTTGTCATCTGGGTAAAATCTAAGGATGGATGGGCCTCATCCAATACAGCATTCAGTGCTGGTGATTCCTGCTCAACTTCAGCTGCATATTCATGTGTGATAAGTTTTGTGAAAAACATCTCGTCATTGCTCTCACCCTCAGAACCTGAGCCAAGGTCAAAAAGACAGGGGGTACTTGATTCAGCTGCAGTGCTGGCAGCTACAGTACTGCTAGTATGGGTCTTGAAGGCATCCAAGTTTGAATCTGATAACAGCTCAAGAATGATGGTGAAGGCCTTGTTTTTTCCTTTGTTGGCAGGCTCTGATAGTGGCACTGCTGGCACAGTGTTGGTTTTCAAGCTGACCACCTGGCCAGAAGTGTTGTCAGAGTCATCAGAGTCCAGGTCAGGCTTCAAGTCCGAGTCCTGTCCACCAACTAAAGCCTTTGTAATGGCCTTATTCCAGTCTGTGTATATAGAATGTGAAATGAAGGCTTGTGGGGCTAGAATACAACAAATGTGTTAATATGGTCAAAATAACATGAACAATGACTTACCAACTACAATAGAATGATTAGTATACTTCTGCCCTTGTGTACCTTTCGCTTCATTGAGGTCTTTGCCCACAATTGTTGGCTGATTGAGAACAAAATATTTTTGTCTGTCAGAATTGAGGAGAACCCAGTGGAATGACCCTACATCTGATTTGCCATGATGTGCATCCAGCCACTTGAACAGTTTTGGGAGAAGACAGCAAAGCCACAGATCAATAGCATCCATGTCCCATGAAAAAGTAAACTTGATATCATCATCACCATCTTTGGTCATGAGCAAACCATATTGACGAAAATTCTTGTGGACAGATTTTGATGGCTTCTTGGATGTGAGTAGCTTGCCATCCTGACAACCACGATGGTTAGTGTCTATAGTAAAGATTGTAAATACAGTACATACCACATCAATGCCATCAGGTATTATCATTAGTGAACCAATTTTGACATTTTTTTTCTAGGTTTGACAATCTCAAAGTATTGCCAGTGGTGCCAAGTGAGCTCAAAAGCCTTGACCCACTGCTACCACCCATTGTAATCTAGAAAAAATATGTGAGCAGAAATTATCATAAATTTTATACTTTACAACTTGACCTTGTTTGAAAGCTGAAGACTTGTCCATCATGCAACTGGCAGCCCAGGAAGAGTCCTTCAAAAGCCTGACGAAGCCTCCTTGTGAGCAACCTGGGAAGTCGCCTGAGTTTGAAGCCTTTGTCATAAGGCATACGGGTTGAGAATCCTCTGGACTAATGAGCCACTGGTTGGATGAGGTGTGCTGTCATTGTTGAGAGCAGAACCTGCTGAGGCATCCACATCAGGCTGGATGGATGGGTGATGGCATTCTTTCCAATGACATGTTTGACAGCAGTTACCTTGCATCCTGCACCCGGAATGAACTGGGCACATGCTGTTGGGTTTGACATTACTGCTGCCAGTAATGCAAAGCAGTTGAGTCAATATATAGTAGAGTCTAGAGACTAAGTGGACAGAAGACTAGGAGGAAAGGACACAAGATAGCATCATTTCAAGCACAACCTATTTGTATAATTCATAGTCATAGTTGAAACATTGATTACCTAGAGCTTGCCCTTTTCAATTATACGGATTGTTGTCATTGCATCTGCACCCTGTGCCCACAAAACAGCTCATGGCCACCAGATTTGGAATGGCAAATGAATGTTGTACTCTCTCACACCATAACAATGGTGATTACATCATTTTCAGGATAGGATCCATCTACTGCCCACTCATTCTCTGCAACTCCATAACCCATTGGGATAATACCTTGGTCTTGGCTTGCTTGAAGAGCAAGAACAAAAGCTTTGTGTGCCTCCACAGACTGAAACAGCATGATTGTAGGTGGCACAGTAACAGCTGCATGTCGGACATGTCAATCTTGATCAGTGACAATCTCAGTTTGTATGTCAATTTCATTGTTTTTGTTGTTTACGTTCTGTATATATATATCTTGCAAGAATCTATGGATGTACATCTTCATAGCATTCTGGAAATATACCATGCTATACCTCACATGTCCTGTATAAAGGTTAGCACCTCTGAGTCAATCACATACATAATTAGACTCAGATACACATACCAGTGGGGTTTGATTGTAATCTTGCTTTGAGATTGGGTGGTGGTTCCAGTCCTCTTGGAAGTGGTGGCAATTGTCATTAAGCTGATCTACAAATAAATGTTGCAAGAGCCAGAGGTGATGTGGATTGTTCGGGTCAAGTAAATGAATCTCTTCAAGGCGAGAAAAAAATGCATGCCAATGGTGACTTCTATTCAGGCAAAAGCAATGGAAACTACAAACAATAGGTTTTTCCAGACTTTTGCTTTGCCTCCCATGGTTAGAACACTATAAGCTAGGGGACTAGTTACCTCCTAGATGAAACAGTATCTAGCTCAGCTAGATGTGAGTTAGTGAAATACTTAGTGTAACTAAGTGCACAGGTTGTTTGCCAATTCCCAACAAATATTGAAGAATTGGAATTGAGTTACTTGAATTGTGGTCTGGTTAGTAAGATGTTAGTGGTGTAACCAAGTGTAAACAACAGTAAACACATCTAAATGTATGCTAGTTAATACTATCAAGTTGCTAGACTTTGTTAGAATGAATTCTAGAAGAGTTATAGAAGGTCAAATAAGTCAATTGCTATAAAAGGCAATGACTTTGTGGTTGGTAATCCGCAGATATGCTGGATTGTTGAGATGTTGAGATGTTCCAGATAATGCTGGAATGGGTTCACACTTCACCTAGTTCACTCAGATAGGTTATAGTAACATAATCTTATTATTTCCTAAGAAGAATGCAAATTCAGGCTTTGTTTGGCTATACTGTCACTTATCCCTTTAGGTGGGCAGTTAGCTGGGTAGCAGATATGGTTGGGTTCTAGTAGTATTATATTGTTGGAGATCTATTCCCTTTTGTTGCCCTATTTAGGGTTTTCTCCCAAAAGGTGCCCTATTTCACTTGTGCACTAATGCTACAAGTCTTTTACTTCTAACAATACAACTAGCTGTCCTATACTATGGAGATGGTCCTGCTCAAGGTTCTCTGAGGGTTGCCTGTGAGGGGAACTCCAAGTGGGGTGAGAATTATTCTCCTTGAGAGAATTTCTCTGGTTGAGGCAATCTCTGAGTGAGAAAGTCTGCTTTTTGGTGGCCTGAAGGGCTCTCCTTTTATAGATAAATACATGGGCTTGGCTAGCCAATCAGAAGGGTTGGCTGCTTACAGATGCCAAGGGACTGCTTATAAATGCCAAGAGTTTCCTTACAAATGTCAAGCTTTTGCTGACTGATTCATGGAACACTATGGAACACCATAGAATCTCATGGAACTCCATGGAATGTCATGGAATGCTGGTCATGTGATACAAGGCTGTGTAGGATATGGTCACATGTTCGTTTTCTTCTCTGGCACTTAACTATATATGTATTAATTACAAGATAGTTAGCTATGTACTTGTAGATAGTAACAAAGCTATATGTTGGAGAAAAACATTAATTTCTCCTGGGTTTCTTGGTGGAATATTCTAAGATTTGCAGGGGTACTAGGTCATACTAAGAATCATTGGGCCCTAGAGTATTGAAGGATTCTAACTGCTGCAAGTGGTAGAATTATATCTATTCAGGTCTTAGCTTCTGGCTATGCATGAAACAAGTTTGATGCAGGTCAATGATGTACAAATTGGACACCAACATCAACCCAAAGTCGGTCAATGCAAGAGTTTGTCATGGATTTCCCCCACATGAATGAAGATCTATTAGAACCATGGTGTTGAACCATCCACACTGTGACATCCATATTTTTACCACCTTAATCTCCATGAACATGTGAAGGTGTTCCATATATTTTGATGGTGTTGAGAAAAAGGTTGAGCACTGTAGATGCATAATTATTTGTATTGACTTGTAATCTGACAACCTGTCCACTTTGTGAGCCACTTTTTTTAGGTTAAAAATTTCTACATACTGTATGACAATATCTGTCAATCATACCATGAGCAACAAACCCCCATCGAATCAACTTGTGGTGGCCATCAATATGCCATAAGTAATTTGACCATGGCACCTGATATATGTGACGCTGCACTGTGGTTTGATGATGGAGAATCCCACCAAATAGATCAATATATATTGCATGGACATTCAAACATGTTTGTGCTGTACACTTATTCCATAAGACTTGAGATACACCATGACAAATCAGTGACCAGCATTGGGGCGTTCATGCTTGTAATGATGAATAAGCTCATCAAGCTCATGGTCTGTTATGTCAGAGAACCGGTGACTGAAAAAATCATACATGTGAAGATGGTGACATAGAGTGTTCCAATGCACACCAAGGGTTTTTGCAAGGGTTTGGAGTGGAATGCAATGGGTGGATGACACTGCCTCAGCTAGCCAGTCTTGATTAAATTTGGAATGAGGGTGGCCAGAACCACCTGATCGGTAGTAATGCATGGGTGTGATTTGAATAATGTCTATTGCCAGACCCTCCCTTTGGTGTTTCTAGTCTCAGTTATTAATATGCTAGAAAGAATGTACATACTGTCCACTTGCAGCCGAAGCTGCATGCTCTAGTTTGCTCAATAGCTCACCAAAGTGTATGCACAATCAGTAATCCAATGGATATCCAGGTCCTCCATCTCATGCTGCATAGCTTTTAACAATGGTACCACCTGGTAATAAATCTGGTTGAAATGGATCTGGAGATGAAGTCGGTCATTGTCTTCTTGTCGTAACAGTTGTGGGGCTTGCTGGTATACATTGTGTAAAATATCATGAGCATGGAGCACATCTGCACTTCAATATTCCCTGACTGGAAGGACTGGAAAGTCACTATGCTGGTGAGCTGGCATGCAACCTTCTTGTTGACGTCATGGACCATCACTGTATCTGAGTGATTATATAAGCAACTGTCCGAAATGTTTGTGCAGTTGCTTACTGAAATTTTGCTTCCACTTTCTTGCCACTCTCAATCAGAAACATCACAACTACACTGGCATGGACATTCCTTCAAGTCGAGAGTGGCAACCTGAATACTATTTCAAGGATGGAACAGTCCACTTTCTGGTAAGATTTATTCTTATATTCCTTCCATATTCATTTTATAAATGGATGTGATTCAGATCCTGGAACCTACACGTCAAATGCTCTACAGACTCTATCCTGGCTTGCTTTCATTATGGTCTTTGGTTCTTGAGTCTCTGCTCTCACTCCCTCATCCAGAAAGCCAGCAGAGCATTGGTCAAGAAGGTACATGTGATGAGAACCCTATTATTCTCCACTGTTATAATATGAATATTTTCAAACTTTTTACCACTCATTACTCTATCTATAAAATCACATGATCAATACCACATGATCATGAGAACTCTTACATAATCAATCATGTGACAAAGTCCAGACCCAAATCATGTGACCAAACACATGTATTTCATTTCTGTCTTTTTCATACCTTATCTACTTTACACATTCATTACCGTCTTTTCTATCTTATGAATACTTCTATTATATATCTCAAAACAGTAATTAGTCACACGCACTGCTTGGTCCATGTGCATATCTTGTACATATAAAAGGTAGACACTTTAACGACTGGTTCTTCAGTCAAATCCACTTTGTTTATCAGCTAAAGTCATTGCCTTGGCCTTTTGGTCATTGTAGGCTGCTGTTAGACAGACGAGACCCCCACCGTCTACACCCATTGAGCCAAGACCAGTGTAGCCTGCAACATAGCCCCGAGTCTTGTGGAGATCTTTCGTTGAGGATATTAGGTTTTATAACACTTGGATTCGACTGTGATACACAATGCTCGGACTCCAGAGCTAAGGAGATTATCTATAGTATTCACCACTTGATGGTGACAAGTAAAGCACTCATCAAAACGCTTGTATTATATGCTCATCTGGCATACTAAATAAGGATAATATTGTCTTGGGCATAGTGCACTAGCCCCCATTGTGTGTTGAGGTCTGGAGGTCAAAGTGAGTCGTCGAGACTTGGACGGAGGACAGAAGTGATGTTCAGAGTTAATATTCAAACTGCATATACAGGAGTCATACTGAGGGTTTATATATGGTTGAGATGAAGGTATTAGTAATGGAGGCAGAGTAACGGAGTTGGTACCTTGCTGGAGTGGTGCTCCTAAGCGAGACAGGCACTGGATTGGAGGTGTCTACAGGGTAAGACTAGGATGGATGAAGAAGCATAGGTATATATGGATAAGTAGGTGAGATTACTACACACAAGTCCAAGAGCATAGAAGTACATTCCATAAGAGAATGTACTGGAGTTGTGGATGGAAGTCTGGAGTTGGACTTGTTGAGTTATATGGGATATGACATTACCAGCTAAAGTCATTGCCTTGGCCTTTTGGTCATTGTAGGCTGCTATTAGATGGATGAGACCCCCCCCCTCTATACCCATTGAGCCAGGACCAGTGTAGCCTGTGACGTAGCCCTGAGCCTTGTGGAGATCTTTCATTGAGGACGTTAGGTTTTATAACATCCATGGAATCATTCAACAGGAATTTGATTATCTTTTAACATTTTTATTTGGCAGGTATGTACCAGTCCCACATATTTATATGACAGTACGTTGTTGGTACTTAGTACTACTATGTTGCTCTAGCTATGCTGGTGAATAACATTATGAAGAATTTCTCATCTCCATTCTGAAATTATCTGCCTTCTTTGAAATTACACACAGATATCAGTATGCAGTTGCCAAAATCGGCCAATTGTTGCCATTTGATGCTTTCCTCAAGCTTCAGCTTGGATATCAATACCGTGTTGACCACTGGGTCGAGCCTGTGTTTCATGATCTCATGTCATGGCCACTGTCATCCATCTCTCATGTCGAAGCCTGTCATATGGGCCTTGAATATTTTTACATCCTTGCTCATATAAAGTCACTAATTAAAAAGGGCTACCATGCTATTGCATATACAGAACCACCCCTCGTACAGTCGCCATTCTGCATGATGTCATCTGAATGTGAAGCATCATGGAAGGATGAACAGTGGAATGGTATGGCATGGCAGCTCCTCCATCCTGAAGACCTATACTACAGAGACGAAATCCTGACTTTGTTGGATGATGCTAAGATATCTAGTATCCACATTCTGTGCATGGAGGTGATAGTGTTGAAAATAAAGCAGTCAGATGCTCTGCAGCACAAGAAGGCATTGGGGAACATTGCTATGCTTGACATCATGGAACTTCAGACAAACGAGTATATCTGTGCATCACTCAAACAACTCTATTCAGCCTGCCAGTAGTAGTACAGTTTTCCTAGTTTGCTAAATTTGACCACTTGTATTTAAAGTTGCTCATCTCAAGGCTCATTTTGTGCACTGAACCATCAGAAATATTGTTGCACTCTGAGCCTGACATCCCAACATTGCATGCTCGACCATCAAATAGTTATGCACTCTCCATATAGTTGTGCACTGCATATTTGTGCATTTGGCCCCTCTGTCATATCCCATATAACTCAACAAGTCCAACTCCAGACTTTCATCCACAACTCTGGCGTGTTCTCTTATGGAACGTACTTCTATGCTCTTGGACTTGTGTGTAGTAATCTCACCTACTTATCCATACATACCTATGCTTCTTCATCCATTCTAGTCTCGCCCTGTAGACACCTCTGATCCAGTGCCTATCTCACTTAGGAGCACCACTTTGACAAGGTACCAACTCCGTTACTCTGCCTCCATTACTAATACCTTCATCTCAACCGTATATAAACCCTCAGTATGACTCCTATATATGCAGTTTGAATATCAACTCTGAACATTACTCCTGTCCTCCATCCAAATCTCAACAACTCACTCTGACCTCCGCTCAACTTGATGTTTGACCATGTTGAGTCCATACCTCTGATCTTCCTATGTCCTCAAAATCCGGGACATCAAACTCGAGCAAGGGTGCACCACATAAGGTGAAGCCAAGTCCTGACACCCTCAAGTAACTCCAGTTCACCAGAGTTGCACCGGAGTTGTTCATTCTTAACAATATATTTGAACTCCCACTTGCAAACAAGTCTCTCACATTATGGCTACATGTACTACTAGATCCCAGACTTGCACCCTAGGTGCAAACCCCCCTGCATCCCCACAATACAACCTGTTGAGCACATTCAGCAGCAGTCAGCGAGGTCCAGAACTTGTTGACCAGTTCTGAAGCTTCTCTGCTTGACGAACCCCCACCTCCGCCTCACAGTCGTGACCACTCCCAGAGTCCCCTACTCCAGGAGTGCATATCATCGAGTTACCCATTGACAATGACTCCACCACCTCCCTGCTCACAAGCCAACACTCTAGTTGAAGAGTGCAGGCTGTCCTCTTCCCAAACGACAACATCCCAGACATTCCTGGAGATGACCCATCAGATGATAATCCCGACTTCCCCAACAATGACATTCCCTCAGACTCTGACAATAAGCACATCCCGCGAGACACCCTCACACTGCTCGCTGATGCCATCAAAGGCCTTGCCCACTCCACACGTCATCTCTCCGACCATACACCACACACTAAACTCTGGGAACTAGACCAGTTTGATGGGACAAAGCCCCACAAACTCCGGTGTTGATCTTTCAGGAATTGGTTGATGACTAGGATGCTAGGCTATATAATTAATCCTTCAACTATTCCTCCAGCCCCCAATCTGACTATAAGCTGGTGATAGACAACTTATCTACCAGATCAAACAGAAGACTTGTCTTGTGAGTGAGTTTTATAGTTTAGTCAATTGGCTCACTGGTTGTTCTTCCTTTCCCAGATGATTAGATTCTAAGAACAGGGTTTGGCTTGTTCCTAGCTATTTAGAGTTTATTTATCTCGCTTTAGTGGAGATAGGTTTTGTCTACTATTTTAGTAGAGTAGGTTTCTTGGATGTCTAGGCTTCTTAAGCTAGACTTGGAGTTAGTGTATCTATGGTGAGATAGGCTACTAATTTTCAGTTACTTGACTTGCTTTTCAAGCAAGGGTTTTGAGGCTAGAAATGTATTTCTAGGCTTTTCTTAATATTTGAATGTTATGGCCTTATAGCAATATTTGCTATCTTAT
>JBBPNO010000811.1:0-14460 GCA_038090915.1 Boletus eberwhitei
GGGGAACTCCAAGTGGGGTGAGAATTATTCTCCTTGAGAGAATTTCTCTGATTGAGGCAATATCTGAGTGAGAAAGTCTGCTCTTTTGGTGGCCTGAAGGGCTCTCCTTTTATAGATAAATACATGGGCTTGGCTAGCCAATCAGAAGGGTTGGCTGCTTACAAATGCCAAGGGATTGCTTATAAATGCCAAGAGTTTCTGTACAAATGCCAAGCTTTTGCTAACTGAGTCATGGAACACTATGGAACGCCATAGAATCTCATGAAACTCCATGGAATGTCATGGAATGCTGGTCATGTGATGCAAGGCTGTGTAGAATATGGTCATATGTTCATTTTCTTCTCTGGCACTTAACTATATATGTATTAATTACAAGATAGTTAGCTATGTACTTGTAGATAGTAACACAGCTATATGTTGGAGAGAAACATTAATTTCTCCTGGGTTTCTTGATGGAATATTCTAAGATTTGCAGAGATACTAGATTATACTAAGGACCATTTGGCCCTAGAGTATTGAAGGATTCTAACTGCTACAAGTGGTAGAATTAAATCCATTCGTGTCTTAGCTTCTGACTATGCATGAAATGAGTTTAATGCAGGTCATCCACAAGAAATGAAATATAATCATCCCCGATTGTTCCTTTCTTTTTGGGATCAGAAAGTTGTATGAATATGGGTCACTCCATTTGCTCTTGTGGGTCTTCCATTGGATGGGGTAACATCATCATCCTCTGGACTAGGTGAGTCTTCTTTTTGTGTAAGAACACAAAGGGTTTCAGTGAACTCATTTGAAGAAAGTGGTGCAAATGATGGTGCAATGAGATTGGTGAGCTCTGTATGAGGATGTCTTGCTGGGTTCTCAAAGGGGTTAATCTGCCTTATTTAGTCATACAAGGCATCATACATTTGACTGTAGGTTCTAGCATATAGATAGATATGATGGCAATAAGTACAATGCCAGTCTACTATGGGCAGTCCTTGTCAGGGTCCAGTAGAGGTATCAATCATAACAGTAGCATGATATTGATATGGGCAATGGGTGTGTCACTCTTCATGTACATGGTTGACTAGGTGGCCACTGTTACGAATTCATTTCCTAACATATTCTTTTTCACATCACGTGATCGTGTGAACAACACATGACTTAATCACGTGATTACTTACATCTTCTCATCACGTGACATGGCCTAGACCATAACATCATAACACGTGTATTTAATCTCCGTCTTATTAAACTTCTTATTTAATTACCGTGTAGCCTAGAACGTTCTAGACCCATGATGTCACTATGACATCACTATACCCTGAACCCTACGTACCTTACGCACAGACCATTAGTAAACACAACCAAACATGTATCAGTAGTATATATACCTGAATGCCAACGCCCCAAGAACTCCAGTCAAGTTCTTGTTGGGTTTCCCCAATAATCTTTTGTCTCTAAGTTCATAAGCAAGCCTAGTGTTTGTGCGACCGCGTCCTTTGTTAGGATTTGGGTCGGCAACAGCCACACAAGAAGGCTGTTAGACAATCAAGAAATATTTGATGAGCATGTAAGGTGCGAATAGATTTGATTGAGTCATTGAGCTCAGCCATTTGTTCTGACATTATTATGGCTGGTACTCAAGTTATGTATTACTTAAATGTATGACTTAGGAATATATACTACTACTCCCTATTGTTTCTAACGGTATGTAGGGTTGTGTAGGTTCTATTCAGCTAAGTTAAAAGATGAATTGAAGTGTTCCTAACACTGTTGGCCTGGTTTTTTTATTAGCCTTGGTTAGGTGCTTTGTTGTGGTGGTGATGGTGATTTCTTAGTATTGATATGAAAAATGCATGTGATATATTTATATATCTACAAGTCAACATATGGAAACAGCTATGGTATGTGTTCCAGGTTGTAGCACTATGCAATCAAAAGGGGGTGGAATGGATGTATGGGTAGGTAGAAAGTAAACAGAATTGGGATCAAAATACTTGAGCCTTTTCTGCTTTAAAATTTGTAAAGCAATAGTCTGGCTGAAAGATTGTATTTAATTCAGGTTTATCCAATCCTCATGAATATGTAGTGTATATGGTGTAGTTGATTTGGGATGATGCATTGGTAATGGTTTAACACTAATATCAACACAATCGTAATAATGGCAGGTAATGTGGAATAGTCATCCGATGAATATGGAATTGGGTGATCTATATGCATAGAGGGTGATCTGGCTATGAGATCAGAGTGGATGCACTAGTTCATGTCCTAGAGCATATCCTAGATGAAAGCTTGTACTTCACACGACTACAAAGATACTGTTTGAATGGTAGTGATGGAATCCATTGACTGAGATGATCATAGTGGTAATGAATGTGGGGTGGATGAGTTGGAAGGCAATGGATAGTGCTAGTCAATTTTATATAATGATATTTTGCTAGCATTCTACCCTGTTGGTTCCTGAAGCATAAGTAAAGAAATATGAGGTCTACACTAGTCAGGGGCAGTCATTTATTCAGTGACGTTATTATGTCCACTCCTTGGTGTAGTGTCATAATTAGGGTGGATTTCAATTGCTTGGCTGCAATTAGTGGGTCCAACAATTTCCTTTTAGGCATGATGGGATAATTCCTGCTGATATGCTTTTGAGTTTTGTATAGGATATAGCATTGGACACAGTCATCATAAATATATCATGCAGCCTTGTATTCCCAAGCTATCCCTAGCAGGCATTGGTGGTATTCTATTTGTCCTGGATGATTCTGCTCCAGGTGGAATGCTAGCATTTCTTCAACTAGATTCCAGTCATTTATTAATTTCTGTAGGGATGGATGGATTTGTCCTGGATAGGAGGGTAGTTGTGGATTCAAATGCTTCCAGTTCCTTCTGAAAATGGTGGATGCTATATATTCTGTTGTATTTCTCACTGCAATCAATGCAAGTTGTTGATGATGATATTATCAACAACTCTTTGTTCTTAATCTAGGGATTTCCAAGACTATTGTTTCAGGTAGTTCAGTCCTGTGGAATGGGGTAATTCCAAACATGGGATGATATATACTAACTGGATGTGCTGTGCACAAGTGGGCTATCCAATGATAGATAGCTTCATATAACGAATTTTCAATTTTGAACTGTTCAGATTGAATGTAGATCTTCCACTGCTCATACAGGGGAAATAATAAATGGGCTGGTATCTGATTGTCAGATGGATTCACTGTGATGGGTGGGATTGTATATTCCCTAGGGTAGTTTAGTGAGGTTTCACTCAGATTTATATCCATATTGGAGTAGTTTAATGAGGTTCCACTCATTTGTCTAGTCATTGTCATCTGAGGGACTCAAATCTTCACTGTCTGAGTTATCCCTGTTAGGGTCTTGATATTGAGCTAGCTGCTTCAGGATACTCCTTTAAGTATAGGATATGACTCTAAATGTGGCTATGGGGCAGGCAAGTTCAGTTCTGTCTAGCTTAGCTAGTATGTACAGTAACTGCTTCCTTTAGTCTGTCGGACTACTTTATAGGGTCCTAAGTATCAGGGCTTAATCTTTCTGTTTAGTTCTTTTTCATTGACAGTGTCTCTGATCAGGACTAATTCTCCAGGGGAATAGTATCCATGCACCAAGCAAGTTTCAAATTGCTTTTCAAATTGGTGCTTAGATGTAAGGTGGGATTCTCATAATATTTGCATTGCTTTGTCCATGTCTTTAGCACATTGCTCTATCTGTCTGATGCATAATGCTAACAATTCTTCATGTGAAATATTGTCTTTGAATTCCTCAACCAAAAAGGTTGATTCCCACAAGTCAAAAGGTAATATAGAATCAGTTCCATGTAATAGGAAATATGCTGAATATTCTGTAGATCTTCTAATGGTTACATTGTCTGCAAATAGGACTGCTTTCAGTTTATCTGGCCATAGGTGAATATTGCCTTGACGTGCTTTCACCAGAGCTTCTCTGATTGCAAAATGTCCTTGTTCTACTACTCCATTCACTTGGGAATTGTAGGATGAGATGAATACCTGAGGTATTTTATATCTCCTAAATAATTCTAACAGGGCTCCCTTGAATTCAGGTCCATTCACAATACAAAAACCAATATTTTAAACAAATTTAAATGTTGTATAAAATGTGAAAACAGCAGTTTAAATTTAGTTTGACAATTGTGCCATGGTAAAACTTAGAATTTATGCAGCATTTTGCATGCTGGTTAAAACTTCAAGTGTGGGCTGACATCCTTTTTTGTATTAAATATTGGATTAAATAACAAGTTTGAATACAAACTATACCAAATCAATAACTTTAAGTACATGATTTGCACCTATTCCTAGACAATACTTCAAATTTTATTGTGTGTAGCATGGTAGCCAGAACTTAAAATATAGATGAACAAAAGAACTTTGGGTATTTTTGAAGTTTAAACTGGGAACAAATATGCTGTCAATATTTAAAGTTGTCACAATGAAAAAACCCCTGCCTGATTATCATCCAATGAGGACCCTCTCATGATCCATTCATCTTCCATTTTGAGTATGACCATCCCCTGCTCATTGTTTCCAGTGTCCCAATCACACCCCTGACCTATGCAAATATGCCTGTGAGCCAGGTAAGTATCAGCATCCCAACTTCCCAACTATTGCTGGCATCAAATATGTACTCCCCAAGTTTCAGTATCCAACAGCCATATTCATCTTTGTGGAGGAGAGGGGGTGGAGCACATTCTCACTGTTCATTCTAATCTTTACCCACAGTAGTAGGTAGTTAAATGGTTTCCATCTTCTGAATTTAACATATGCAAGACTGACAGTATCTAGTCTGATGAGGCAGATATTATCAATGAATCCTACATATGGTTCTGCTACATTGCTAAAGTGTACATGGATATCTAGTCTGATGAAGCATTATCAACAAATCCTACATATAGTCTAAGCCTAAGTGAAGTAAAAAATCAGCACAATTCCAACTTGAAGGACAAGTTTGGTATCTGACTCAATGAAAGAACCACCACAATGTCTTCTTCAAGTATCCACCATGCATAGTGGCCTATGACCCATCCAATTTGGACACTTTCCAATGTATTGCAAAGCATGGAGGAGTATAGTTTGGCTGGAAAATGAGGGTATGCAGCAAATATGTCTGCACTATTCCCATCAGCAGGCAGAATACACTGCCTTTGGACAGCAAACATCAACACCCCTGCTGTCTCATATATGTACTTGATACTACCTGGAACTGGAGATAATAAGTAATTGTCTAATGGGTAGAATATAACAAGAGAGTTTCCAATATGAGCAGACAAGTAACTGTAAATCATGCCAGCAAGTTTGATGTATACATGTAGTGAAGTGCACCTGTTAACAAGTGGTTGCAGATCAGATGGCACTGCAACTACTTTTTGCAACTCAGTGCTATCCAAAGAATTGATAAAGCTATTGTGGTCACCAGGTGTGTTACTATAAGCCTGATCAAGTAGAATCTTGAATTATTGAACTGCAGGAGGGCACTGTGGGTGAGATAGCCAGGAACAAAGCTTTGCACCTTTGAGGTATGATTGAAGCATTGTAAATTCATGTTCCTCTTCATGATAATAATTAGCAAAAGTTCTAATAAACTATTGAATACTGACCAGATTTGTGGTTGTTGGAAAGATGCTGGAGGATTCTGATCAAATGCTCAAAGGGAAAGGACCATGAGTGGACAGGACCAAATAGGATGAGGTAGTTGTAGATATGAAATGAAGCATGGTGATTGGGTCATGGATTGAATATCAGGTAGATATGTTTGAGATTGCCCACATAGCTTGCAATACATAGATGATACTCAGCAGCTCATTCAGAGCTCATGGTCCAGCACAAGTAATGTAGACAGCAGATACAAGGTTCATGGTATGATCAAGAATTGGCTTGAAGTCTGAGTTGCTTGTTTCCCAGAGGCTGATAAGGGTGATTGGAAGGTATATGGTGATGAAAGATCGCCACTCATCTGCTTTAATTGTACCAGCTGAGACACTGCTGAAGTTGCTTGGTACTGAGCCTAATCAGGATGGAGTGGAAGTATCATGAATGACCTCACAAAGATGCTGCAAGATTTCTTTAGTACCAAATTTATGACAATCTTTGCTGGCATAGAAGAGAGGGTTTTCTTTGCACTGTGGAAGAGTTGAACACAGTATATGAACAAAATTGACAATATACTCATCCATTGCACAAGTGCCTTTGCATAGTTACCCTTGAAAAGCTTGGTTTTCTTTATAGGCACACACTAGAGACTCTGACAGACAAACTGCAGAGAATGCACATTTTTGTGGAGTAGGAAGTCTGTAAGCTTCTTCATATATGTGGCAAGTGCATTGTCTTCAGCAGAAGGCATCTGAGCAACAAGGAGGGCATGAATTGATGAGATCTGTGCACTCTCCTTCATTGTCATAGACAGTGCAGCTGCTGTGTCTGGATCAATCTTCTGGAAGCCATAATGGAAAGCAGGTGCCAAGGCTCATGTTATTGAAAATTTCTCAATAGTTAAGCCAAGAAAGTTTCATACGTGGTGCTGAACAAGTCCTTCAAGGATGCAATGCATAGAGTCAATGACAAGCTGGGTGGATGGATCCCAGTACAGCAGCCACCAGAGTTCTGAATACCACACACCATGTTCCTTGAAGAGTTTTTCATACTGAGCAGATGTGACAGCATCTCTCCATTGTTTCACATGTTGGCAAAGCTTTGCCTTATTCCTTGGCATTCAGATATCATAGTCAACTCTACCGTACTAAGACTTGTGATAGCAATTGCATACACTGCAAAAGAAATGGCTATCAATGCCAGCAAACACTCCAAGGTGTTGAGCAGCAGGGAGATCACAAATGACCAGTATGATGGCACTTCATGTGGTGCATCCACTAGGATAGTTTGCTGTTTTTGAAAACCAGATGCCCTGGTCTCAGGAGGTCACCATGTTGTTGATGAGTGGATGTATATAGTGGTTGAGATTCTCGAGTAATGGCTGTTTTGGACCAGGGATTATACCAGCAAGGTACATGTTTTCAGGCCTGTACCTAATGTTGAGTGGTAAGTTGAGACAAGCCATTGAAATGATTCCTGATGATGTGCTGGCCCCTTGCAGATTCATCCCCTCAGGGTTAAAGAAGTTGATGTGTAATGTGAATGTATAATGACCTTCATCACCTCTGTCAATAAACAACTTACCAGGCTCTGGTCCTTGAACTTTACATAGGAATTGCACATTGAATGGATCCTTGATGAAGCAAGGTGGAGGTGAGGAAAGAGATTTGGTAAGCTTGTTGCATGAGTCATCCATTGCTGCCTCAATATCAGCTCTGGAAAGTAGATTGGCAAGGTAATTATTGAACTTGTGATAAGTTGAACACTTTCTTTGGCTGACTATCACCATAGGGTTTCGTGTCTAGAAGTGGCTCTCCACACTTGAACTCCAGAGTTGGATGGTGTGTGCAGAATTCAGGGTATTTTGGGATGGTGGAGCCTTTAGCATAAGTTGGTTTGTATATACAGTGACAACTACAGACTGCATACACAGTGGTCTTGCAATGAAGTTGAAATCTGGAAAGCACAGTCTGTAGGCTCGAGGCAGTTTGTTGCAATATTTTCTCCTACAAGAGACTTGGAGTCCTTTTACTCATTTGAAATGCTATGTAAAGAAGTAGCAATATGGCCCCCATGATAAAGTTGCTGCCATGAGTATCAATGCCAAACATAATGCTGCATACGACACCAATGAGGGTTGCAATATGAGCAATAATATTCATGCGATGGATTGTTGATTGATCTTGATTGACTACTAAGGTGGTGAGTGTGGCTTCACAAACAAAACAAGGCAATGAAATGCACCTACAATAAACTCTACAAGAGCATGGAGATCACAGTCACTCTATATCCTTGATCTAAGCTTGAACTCAAGCTCATCTAATGCACTGGTGATAGCACATTTTTTAGAACTCATGAACTTGTTTGAGTGCCTGAGATTCTCAACTACTTTGCAAAGTTTAACCAACTCCTTAGTGATGGAGGTAAAGGGTTCATTGAAAGAATCCAAGAGGAGACGATGACATTGCTGAATATGAGATTCGATGTTAGACAATATCTTCAGTGCCTCTGTTGTGCATCAATGGTGACCTTTCTTGCCTACTAGCTGGACCAGCAGGGGTGACAGAGTGCGTAATATTGGGGAATTGATGATGATGGAGCCATTAAAAGCAGTATCCACCAGATGTGCAAGATCTTCTGCAATAGCATTTCCAGAGAGTACATCTTGCAGTATGAGGTGGTTCATGCTTTCAGTGATGTTAGATATAGGGATTGATTCAAGATTGCCATTGATGACATTTCGACTAGGACACACAGCCTAAAAGCTGGTACAAGAATCCCACAACTTGTTGATCTGGGAGTCCAGGTCTGGCCTGTTGTCAATGAATGTCAGCCTGAATAAATGGTCAGCCAGGCCATCTGCATGCCAGGTATGTAGTGGATTGTGATAGAGTGGTATGCATGGATTTCACATGCTGTAAATAAGTGGGAATATGTTGTGCTTTCATGAGCACTCCATCAGTGCACCTTTTTACACACACTTTTCACAAGTACAATGCTTTCAAATGATATGGGCAGGCATAAATCTAAAGAGGATAAAGTAAAAAAGACTACCAGTGAGGCTGAACAAAAGAAGGACCCACCAATAATGACAACTTGTAAGACAGAGATTAAAGGGTAGAGACATAGGAGTGCACACAGACAATACAGAATACTAAAAGAACATCTGGTTTAAGATGAGTGAATACAAGGTCGTCATTTTTGGAAGGTGGGCGGGTGAATAATTGTTGACAATTGTTTGGAAAATGGCTAAGTCAACAAATACATATGTCATTAATTAACAGGTGCAGATTTGGCATACCTGGGGCTTGCTACTTGCATCATATTCATGGTACATACTAGCATTTCTGGAATTAGCCCTTGTTGTTCCATACATAGATACTTGAAACTCACTTCATCGTTGCCTTGTATTTTGACTAGTGACTGACAATAAGCTGATAATTCTTTGTTTTTCTTTATAATTCTATCTATGGCCATTGGAATTTAATTCACAGGTCATCTGGTCCTCATGTTGCTAGTAATTGTGCTACGCTATAGCTCAGGTAGGGGAAAGTAAATGGAGCAGAAAGAGTTGCAAAGTGGACAGTGGTAGGCTGATATACATAGTGAACTGAACTCAGCCAGGAGAAGCCAACTCACATGAGTACCACCATATTGCTATTGTCACCCAGAAGAAAACACTCACATAAGTGCCAAACTTGGTTCACTATATCAATCCATCAATTTCTCGTGGCTGCCTTTTCCCCTCTGGTCCACAAGACAGAGTGTAGCGAAGAATATCAGAGGTGCTAACCAGGCATTGTTGTTTTGTACCTAATTACCTAGCAATGAATGAACAACAGAAACATAAGTGGATGCCATTCTTGATGCTATAAACTGAATACTAAAGGGTCTATCAGCAATTCCCAATTAACATCCTCAGTATGCCTGCAACTATTAAAACAACATCAGTTCTGGTGTTCTACATTACTAGTGAACCTCCCCACACCATTCCTGTGCTGGCCACCCAGGTGGAGATGTTCTATCAGCCAATGGACCTCATAGTTATATCTGCAACAACAGAGATGTGCATTATATTGAAACTCCATCCTCCATGCAACACACCCCTATAGCTTGTCGGTGGTCATGCTAGTACACTGGCATTACAGCCAACAAGTCTGTCCCAATAACAAAGAACCCACCCCCTGGCAGTACAGATTCAGCCACTTAAAATCATAGCATTTTTAGAGCCTAGTAGATCTCACACTGCTTCCGAACAATCAGAAACTCCATCACTGTTGTTGTCACCATCACCATCAATGTATAGTCTATCATCAATGGAATCTGATAGCAGAAAGATACAGTGACTTTCAAAATTGAGTCAATATTTTGAGATTTTGGAGTATTAGTTATATAACTCAGGAACATGAACAAATAAAGCCAAAGTGTAAGTGGGTGCCTAAATGTGCCTGCCCCTGGCCACATGCCAGCAAAAACATTATATAATTTGAATAAGTATTCATGGAGATATGGTCAATTCCATTCAGTGTGTCATTGACTCAATTGTGTAACTGCTATTAGATCTGTCAAAGGCTGATAGCTGTCACATGTAACCATTGATGGAAGCATGACAGATGGTTACCATAGTTACTATATTTTAGTAATCACTTCAACTAACACTATTTAAGGGCTGGTTTCATCTCTCATACCTTTCAAATTTACTATGCATTCCACTTTCACTTCTCAAAAAGAAAACATCATTTCTCTGGCCTCTAATGGTCATTCTACTTGTCATATTGCCTCCAAACTAGGTGTCAGCCAGTCTACTGTCTCCAGGATACTCAGGGATCTTCTTTCCAACTAGCGATTCTGCAGCTCAGCTTGAAAGCCCTGAGCCAACCAAGCCAGGTCCCAAAAAGCCTGACTGAGCTGGGCCACATTAGAGGCTTGGTGGGGCTTGGAGCTTGGCTTGCCATTTTGAGAAGCCATGAGCTGAGCCAAGCCAGGCCCCAGAAGTCCTGAAGCTGTGCAAAAGATAGCACATTCCTATTACCAGCAAGAGCCGATAACTATAAATGGTATGTAAATATGAAATTTTCATTTCATCTGCCAATCCCATTTGTTTACTTATTACAGGCAATATGTCTGAGACCGAAGAATAGCCTTGCTGGCCCAAACATACAGCCATATCATCCACATGTGTGACATGTGCTGAGAATGCTGCTGATTTGGAGCTTTCCTCCCACCAGAAAGCTCAGATAGCAATGCGGCCATCTGAAGGTGACAATACAATGAATACATTGGCACCTGGCAGCAAGGCTGGCCCAAAACTGACTCAGAAAGTCTTTGACATTGATGCCACCATGTCTGATGCTGAATTTGATGCTGAGAGCCCATCCAAAAAGAAAAAAGGTAAGTTTACAGAAATTGTATCTATATAATTACTCATGAATACTTCGTAGGACTTCAGAAGGACTGCGATGGGGCTGGATCTGATGGTCTCCTCAAGGACGTCCAAGTCATTGATGTAGATAAGCCAACCAAGAGGGGACAAGCTGAACGTACTCAAGACATCAATGCACACTTCTCCACTCCATACCTGAACTCGGACAACAAGAAAGTTCAGGATTGTAACACTTGCAGGTGTGTTTTTCTTTGCTGTAGCATTATTTGAGTTTTCATTAATCATCTATATACTAGCAAACAACTCAAAAAGTGCATTACTATTGTCGACCAAACAACTACATTGTGGTGTCACCAGCAAGCAGCCCATAAGGAAACATATCGGAAGTGGGCTACTGACAATGGGTTCACATCCATGTTACCTGTGGACACCAAATGCCACCAAGAGGAAGAAGCTCATCAATGCAACATTGCCTCATCCAGTGCCAATATCAGTAGGCAACCTTTCCTTGACAGTCATCTCATGCTGGTGGGCACAATTGTTCAATATTCAGACTCTACATTTCACAATGCTGCTATCAAGTGGCTTGTTGCAACAGACCAGGTGAGTGATTTCACCATTGGCAATTAACGCCAAGTCACCAATGAAGGATGCTATAGCCTATTCATTGCATGGAGCATCTGACATTCCAAAGATTGCTTGACATTATCTCACATGCTTCCAACAAGATCAAGGTACCCAGTCATATCATGGTGTGTGAGCTCATCATCAAGAAATTCAAGATTGACTTCCTCTCACTCAAAAAGAAACTATTGATATGTACACATATCCTTATGCATTACAGAACTAATGTAGTACAATAGGGCCAAAATGTTCAAGGACAAACCAACCTCACCTGTGATGCCTGGTAGGCCTCAAACTGCAACAGTTACTTTGCTGTCACTGCATCATGGATCAAAAAGAATACACCACATATGTGGACCCTTCACACAGGCCTTATTGTATTCATCCAGCTCAACAATGTGCACACTGGGGTCTGTCTCAAGCAGGCACTATATAAAGCCATCAAACACCCGGGTATTACTCATAGGGTGTGTGACCTGCTAGCTATACTGGTCCACTCACCATACCTTACCATCAAATTAGATTGGATATATTACAAGCAATAATGCAAGCAACAATGACACAATGATGATGGAGTTTGCATGTTTCCTGACATCTGAGATGGGTAAGCCCTTTGATAGGGCAAAGCAATGATTATGGTAAGTTGGTCCTGATTGTAATAATGCAGCTGGCAACCACATATATTGACTATTACAAAAATCTATCACAGCTGTATGGCTCATGTCATCAATCTTGTGATGCAAACATTCCTTGCAATGTACAGCACATCAAAACATTATGATCCCTCCTCACTTGATGCTGACATTGTTGTCTCAAGCAATAGTGAGGATTGAGACCCGATTGGCCTTGTTCACACCATCTCTGTCAAGGTACATATTCTTATATGTAATTGGAGTTGCCAAAACACTGACAGGTATTCTTAGGCTCGTTCATCAGCACAACATAAAGAATTATTCAAGACCATTCAGACACACTTGCCTCCTTTGCAACTCACTGTTGATATGAAAGTCTGATGGTCCTTGACATTCAACATGCTCAGTCACACACTCAAACTCGAAGAGGTAAGTATATCTAATGATGTTTGCGTATTTACACTTGCTGATATTAATATAGGACATCAACACTTTTATTGAACAGCTTGCATTCAAAGATCGTGGGAATAACTCAGAAAAGCACTGCAAAGTCTTGGGGCTCCAGTTATCAAAAGAAGAGTGGGACCAAGTCTGCCTGCTTTTAGCTCTTCTCATAGTGTGTTATTATTATCATTTCTTTCATCACACATCACATGCTGACATGCTGACACAATTTTGTTCATATTACTGTACTAGTTTGCAGAAAATGCTCAACAAGCTTTCTCAACAGAGCAGGGACCTATGCTATATATGGTCCTCCCAGCTTTGGAGATGCTACACAAAGCATGGTCGTCACATGTGAAGAGCAAGAAATTTACAAGATTCAGTGCTGTGCTTGAAGCAGGGGTGCAAAAAATATTCCATTACTATGAGCATACAGCAGCATCCAACTGTTACGATTGACCAAGGAGATACCTATTTTTCCCTTCACACCAACATCCCTTCCACCTCTTTGTGGGATGACCTCTTATACAACACGGGGGACTACTTTCTTGATGCCCCATTGACCCCCAACGCAGAAGACAATGCCTTCTAAACTCCGATTGATCTACATTGCCATTAAGGCTGTGCAAGGCAGTGGATACTGTATTCTGGCTGTATATTCCTCTATTTCATATCTATTGTATTTCATATGGACAGCCTCTCCTCAGCTATGTTCTATCACACATAGTCTTATAGTCCAATTTCCCCCGATCCTATTTGACACTGCATCTTATCCTTCCCGATTAAGTATTCATATGTAGCCTGCCCTGAAGCCTTCTCACACTATATATAGCAATACTTCTCTCATGTAAATCCCAACCTTGATATATACTAATTTACTGTGTAAAGTCAACCTTCTATCAAAGTTCCACCTCGCTTCGATCTCGCTCAGATCTGGAAGTTACTCTTGCTATTTGCAGTGATAGCAAGTGTGGTACTTTATACCATCACTTATAGTCAGGCTTGCCCCCTCTAGAGCATGGTTGACTCGCCATTTGCCCAAGAAGTATCGGCCCACATTTCGGGTTTCTGCACAGTGAGCTACATCTGCAGAGTAGCGACAAAGCCTTCCCTCAGCATATCAGAGTCAATGCCCTCCAGACCATATAATTGGGGAACTGGAAAGGTGTTGGTTGTAGATCAAGCAGAATTACATGGTCACATGTCAACGGTTACACAGGTCACATAACAAAATATCAAGGTTATCGGCCCCTTTGTGCTACCAAGCCTAAGACAACCCTCAGGTCTACAGGTGTAGACACTCCCCCATCACCATTTGACAAGTCAACCTCTCCACCCTCCTAGGACAAGACCCACCATCCTTTAAAGAAGAAGTGGCCATACCAACACATGCTTCCAATTCATCAGACACATCTTCCTCCAGAAGAATTGGATCATCTCAGGATCAACGAGACTATTACAACCCAGACCCCTGAGACTGTTCATCTCCCCATCCATCTCAAACTCCAGGTTTACCTGGTGTCGATCTTTCAGGAATTGGTTGATGTCTAGGATGCTAGGCTATATGATTAATCCTTCAACTATTCCTCCAGCCCCCAATCTGACTATAAGCTGATGATAGACAACTTATCTACCAGATCAAATAGAAGACTTGTCTTGTGAGTGAGTTTTATAGTGTAGTCAATTGGCTCACCGGTTGTTCTTCCTTTCCCGAATGGTTAGATTCTAAGAAAAGGGTTTGGCTTGTTCCTAGCTATTTAGAGTTTATTTT
>JBBPNO010000812.1:0-14452 GCA_038090915.1 Boletus eberwhitei
CATGTTTGGTTGTGTTTACTAGTGGTCTGTGCATAAGGTACGTAGGGTCAAGGGTATAGTGATGTCATAGTGACATCATGGGTCTGGAACGTTCTAGGCTACACGGTAATTAAAAGAGAAGTGAAATGTTCTAGACTAAGACGGAGATTAAATACACGTGTTATGATGTCATGGTCTAGGCCATGTCACGTGATGAGAAGATGTATGTAGTCACATGATTGGGTCATGTGATGTTCACACGGTCACGTGATGTGAAAAAGAATATGTTAAAATATGAATTTGTAACACCCACTTGGAGGAGACCCAAGAAGATGTCACAGAAGAATGGGAGGAGTCCGTGAATGTCCTCTCATTAGACCAGAATTCCGCAGCACCCATTAATCTATTTAGGCCCCCAAAGACGCATTTTTAAAGGGAGGGGGTGGACCAATGTCACTTCCCTCCTTCATGATAGCCCCTATATTTATTTCCGGATCGAAGAGTAATTCTATTCGCATTCCTCTCTCGATCTGGAAGTAGGATGGCAAAATTGTTGGAACAAATGTCCTCATCGACAGCAGGGCAACTGAATACTTTATATCAAGAAAAGCAGTACAAGATATGGGACTACTAGTGTATAAGCTCGATCAGCCGATACGAGCCTGGAATGTAGATGGAACCCAAAACCAATCAGGGACCATCAAACAGAAGACCACCATCGTGTTGGACTATGGAGGAGTGCAAGAGTGGCGGAACCTCTTCATCCTCAACTGCGGCAAGGATGAAGTCATTTTGGGACTTCCAAGGCTCAGGGTGGTCAACCCTGATATAGATTGGAAAGACAAACGGGTAACGATTATGCCGTCGTCATACAGGTTCACACATGGGGACCCCCCAGGAACCTTGGAACAGTGATACCTACTGAGGTATCTGGAACACGATGAAGCTGAGTACGTACGAGACGGACTCTATGAAAGCTTCCATCACTGGACACCTGAACAACAGGCAAAGTTCTTCAACGCGCATGGGGATGTGCCAGATTTTGTCATCAGGAGAGCAACCCTATCTATGGCAATCGCCCAACAAGCACAGAAGAAAGAAGTGGCCCTACCTCCGGCCTTCAAAGAATAGGAGGATGTTTTCGCCGAGAAGACCACAATGAAATTACCACCATCAAGGCCATATGACCATGCCATTGATCTGAAAGACAGGTTTACGCCAAAGTGAGCCCGAGCCTATCCACTGAACCCTGAAGAACAAAAGGCCTGCAAAGAATTCATCAATGAACATCTCAAAACCGGAAAGATATCTCCATCAAAATCTCCCCAAGCAGCCCCCTTCTTTTTTGTCCAGAAAAAGGATGGGAAATTAAGACCCTGTCAAGACTATTGGTATCTAAATGAGCACACAATCAAAAATGCATATCCCCTCCCCCTCATCTCCGACCTCGTCGATAAACTGAAGGGATCCTCTATCTTCACGAAATTTGACATCAGATGGGGGTATAACAATGTGCTCATAAAACCAGAAGACCGATGGAAAGCAGTATTCCTCACCCTATTTGGACTCTACGAACCAAACGTAACGTTCTTTGGAATGTGCAACTCGCCGGCAACCTTCCAGGTATTCATGGATGATCTCTTTGGAGATTACATCGCAGAAGGATGGTTGGTAATATATATGGACAACTTGCTGATCCACTCCTCGGATCAAGCAACCCACGACAAAAGGACCCGGAAGATCCTAGAATGCTTCTGCCAGCATGAAATGCACCTCAAACTCGAGAAGTGTACCTTCTCCACTGAGGAAGTCGAATACTTAGGAATGATTGTTGGTGTTATGGTTGACCAAGGGGGGGTACCATTTTTCCTTACACACAGACATTCCGACCCCATCCCTATGGGATGACCTCCTCTTCGACGCGGGGGAATACTTCCCAAACGCCCCATTGACCCCCAACTCTGAAGGCAATGCCTTCTGAAACTCCAACCATCAACACTGCCATCAAAGGCTGCGCAGGGCAGTGGACATTGTATCTCGGCTATGTCTCATTTCATATCTTATTGTATTTCATATGGACAGCATCTCCTCGGCTATGTTCTCTTGTACATAGCCTCATAGTTCCTATTCTTCCTGATCCCATCTGAGATCTGATCTCTCCTTCCTCTTTAGTATTTATATCTAACTGGCCCTGAAGCCTTCTCGCACCATAAATAGCGATGCTTCTTTCATGTAATTCCTAACCTTAATATACACAATTCACCATGTAAAGTCAAAACCCTATCAAAGTTCCACTTCGCTTCGATCTCGCTCAGATCTGGAAGCCATCTCTTTGCTCGTCTTGCTATTTGCAGTAATAGTAAGCGCAGTACTTTGTACCATCGCTCTTAGTAGGGCTCGCCCTCTATAAGCACGGTCGGCTTGCCGTTTGTCCAAGTAGCGCCAGCCTACGTTCGGGTTTCTGCACAGTAAGCTACATCTGCGGAGTAGCGACAAAGCCTTCCCTCGGCATATCGGAGTCGACGCCCTTCGGACCACGTAATTGGGGAACTGGGAAGGTGCCGGTTGTAGATCTAGAAGGATTACACGGTCACGTGTCACGGGTTACACAGGTCATGTAACAGTTGGAAAGAATAGGATCCAGATGGACCCAGTAAAACTGAAGGCCATCCAGGAATGACACCACCTAGGAAATGTGAAGGATGTACGGTCCTTCCTAGGCTTCTGCAACTTCTACCGGAAATTCATCTCCTCCTTCTCGGACATTGCATGACCCTTGCTCGACCTCACCAAGCAAAAGACTGCATGGCACTGGGATGAACCACAAGAAAAGGCATTCCGAAGTCTGCAGAACACCTTCACACAAAAACCTATCCTGACCTTCCCCAATACCAACAAACCATTCACACTCATAACCGACGCTTCCTTAACTACCTCTGGAGCAGTACTCATGCAGGCTAACGATAATGGAGATATGCAACCTTGTGGCTATCTCTCATAGACTTTCTCTCTGCCCAAGAGAAACTATAACATATATGACAGGGAACTACTGGCTGTCATAAGGGAGTTGGAGGAATGGCGACAATATCTCCTTGGGTCGCCCCATCCTGTGACTGTGCTAATGGATCACAAAAACCTCACCTACTTCAAAGAACCTCAAAAGCTGTCATGACGACAGGCCAGATGGCTCCTGTTCCTACAGGACTTCGACATCACGTATCATGCACTGCCTGGAAGCAAAATGGCGCCTGCCGACGCTCTATCTCGACGAGACAAGGTCGACACTTCCAAGGATAATGAAGACGTGCAAATCCTACCAGCTACTGCCTTTGACCATCAAGTACACCACATCAACATGGCGCTGGCAAAAAAGATTGGAGACTCATCTGCAAAGGATCCCCTTGTTCTCTCCACTCTCCAGAGTATTGAAAAGGACCAACCACTCTTTGCCCATTCTAATACGACTGACTGGACCTTTGATGACAGACTCTTATATTTCAAGGGACGACTGTATATTCCAGGACCAGCTTGGCAAGCTGTCATGCTTGCTGCCCACAACTCCGCCAAAGGAGGACATGGTGGCCACCTATGCACCGTTGCCCTCCTTTCAAAAAACTACTGGTGGCCTGGATTATCTACCTTCATCTGCAAATTTGTTGCCAGCTGTGCTACGTGCCAAGCCAACAAAGTCCAAACCCATCCTACGGTCCCCCCGATAACCCCCCTCGCCTTCCAGGGTATGCATCCATTCCAGAACCTTTCCATGGATCTCATCACCGACCTTTCTCCCATAAATGACTCTGATTCTGTCATGGTCGTGGTTGACCATGGGCTTAGTAAGGGGGTAATTCTCACCCCTTGCTCAAAAACAGTAGATGCAGCTAGCATAGCCTGTCTTTTCTTCAATCACGTGTTCAAACACTTCGGATTGCACGACAAATTGATCTCAGACTGTGGCCCGCAATTCGCGTCCGCGTTCGCCTGAGAACTTGCAAGGCTCCTCCAATACGATGTAGCACTATCCACTGCCTACCATCCTCAAATGGATGGAGAAACAAAACGCTACAACCAAGAACTGGAGACCTACCTAAGGATCTTCTGCAATGGACAACCCCACCGATGGCTAGACCTACTGCCCATGGCTGAGTTCACACATAACTCCACCACACATTCAGTCACAGGAAAATCCCCCTTCAGCCTTATGCTAGGATATGAACCACGATCCTACCCCCCTTTGTTATGAAATCAATCGTTCTCAACAAAGAACTCCACAAGGCTCGGGGCTATCTCACAGGCTACACTGGTCCTGGCTCAAAGGTGATAATGAGGGAGGGGGTCTTATCCGTCTAACAACAGCCTACAATGACCAATGGCTGAGGCAATGACTATAGTTGGTAAACAGGTGGATTCAACTGGGGTGCCAGTCGTCAAAGTGTCTAGTTTTTATATGTTACAGAATTGTGCATGGACCAAGCTGTGCATGTGACTAGTTACTATAAGTGTACATATATGAGAAACGTTCGTAAGAGTGAGAAGACAGAAATGAATGTGAGAATTGATGAAGTGTGAGAAAGAATGGAGATTAATAACATGAGGTAGATCACGTGATTAGGTTTTAGACTTTGTCACATGATTGATTACGTAAGTGTTCTCATGATCACGTGTTGTGGTCATGTGATTTTTATAAGTGAAATAGTGATGCGTAAAAAGTTTGAAAATGTTCATATTATAACACCCTCTCAGAAAAACCTTCCTCCCCACACTAGAACAAAGAATGACCTCTCTCGATGAGGCATGAAAAGAAGCCGAAGCAGCACACATGATTGCCCAACAAAGAATGAAGGAGAGAACGTTCTCTCACTTCAAACCATGGAAAATGGAAGACAAAGTCTGGCTGGAAGCTAAGAACCTGAAGCTACAGGTCCCTTCCAGAAAACTTTCTCCTAAATGAACTGGTCCCTTCAAAATCACCCAAGTGGTGTCCTCTGTTGCCTGCTGACTGAAGTTGCCGGCCCAATGGAAGATCCATGATGTATTTCATGCATTCCTACTTTCCCCATATCGGGAAACCACGGAACATGGACCTAACTTCACATGCCCACCACCGGAACTAGTTGGAACAGAGGAAGAATATGAAGTGGACAGCATCATCAACCATCGGGGAACCTTAGGATGAAGGCAATACCTCGTGCACTGGAAGGAATACACCACCTCTGAGTGGACTTGGGAAGCGGAGTCAAACCTAGGCAATGCCAAGGCAGTGCTCCAGGAGTATAAAAGACGGCATCAACTTTGATGGAGTTCCAATGCCCCAAGATATCTTTTCACTCCTGATCACCATCTCCCACGTCCAGACTGCCCTCACACAAGCCCATCTACAAGTCCGCTACCCCGACTTAGATATTCCCGTCCACGCCAATGAACATCAGTGTTTCTGTCACATCAATGGTTGCCCCTATCACTATCAGTGGTAGATGTCATTCTCCTTCCTCACATGCCAACTAAGCAGACTCCCCCCTACCTCCCATCACCTGCTCTATGTGTCCCTTCTCGAAAATGCTGAGGCCCTCAGAGCCTTGGAATGAAACTCCTTTATCAACTCCAACAACTCCCTCATACAACTTGTATACCTATTCCAGGCATACACCCCCATTTGATCCCTGGTCACCAGGACTCCCTGGGGCACGTCAGGTTCCCTTCTATGGGAACTCATCACAGGAAATGCCCGAGACTCCCCATAAGTCACTGCCCTCTCCAACATCACCGCCACCCTCCTTGAAGTTTGGGAATATATTCTCGACCTTCTCTATATCAAAGGCTTTGACCTCTGTATTGCCCTTCTCCTCAGACACCACTTCGAGCACGCTATCCAACCCATCCTCGGGACCATGTCCGAGGAACAAAGAAATACCTTCCTCTTCTCAGATGTATCCATCCCAGGATACCCCCGCTCCCGCCACAACACCCCAGCGACCCCCATTGAGAATCTCAACAGAAGTAGAAGCCCTAACCGAGCTCATTCAAACACTACAGAGAGAGCTTGACCAATGTCCATAGACTGCAATGCCACCCTCATCAATGGGACCATCACTCCTTCCCAACGACAACCCACCCCTATATCTCCCCCAGCCATTTCTGAACCCACCAGACATGTCCGCAGACAGTGCACCATGGTTTTCACCAACAGCCTGCCCATCCACGCTGCCTCCACCCATACTTCCTCTCCACTGGGACATACTACAATGAGGAGCCCTCCTCCTTCCTCCGTTCCCCTCGTGGGACCCATGTCCACCACTCTCCCAAACAACACCAACACAGTGGATGGTAATACCCATTCCCTGGACATCTCCTCCTCCTCCCATGATCCTGCGCCTTGACCTGCCAGCATGCCAATGCATTGCTTCAAATGTGGCTTCATTGAGCACGTACGCAGCAACTGCCCCCACTACCATTGCCCCTTCTGTCACATGGCAGCCCCCAGACATCTGCAGTATCATTGCCCAGAACAACACTGCACCAGTTGTGGGGAGCGAGAGCATGGCCCCCAATATTGCACCAATGACAACCTGGCCTATGACCCTGGCTGGAATCTCACCGACTATGTGGAGAATGACAGAGATAGGAGTTCCTGAGATGGAACTTTAGGCATATACGGGGGGTAATGTTACGATTAACCAGGGGGATACCTATTTTTCCCTCCATACAGACATTCCCTCCACCTCTCTGTGGGATGACCTCTTGTATGATGCGGGGGACTATTTCCACGATGCCCCTTTGACCCCCAATACTGAAGGCAATGCCTTCTAGACTCTGACCATCAACACTGCCCTCAAGGCAGTGCAAGGCAGTGGACACTGTATTTAGGCTGTCTCATTTCCTCCATTTTTATATTCTGTTGTATTTCATATGGACAGCCTCTCCTCGGCTATATTCTCTCACACATAGCCTTATAATCCAATTCCCCCGATCTGATCTGACACCGCATCTCGATCTACCCGATTAGTATTTATAGTTAAACCTGCCCTGAAGCCCTCTCGCACTATAAATAGCGACGCTTCTCTCATGTAATTTCCCAACCTTGATATACACAATCTTCTGTATAAAGTCAATATCTTATCAAAGTTCCACCTTGCTTCAATCTCACTCAGATCTGGAAGCCATCTCTTCGCTCATCTTACTATTTGCAGTAATAGTAAGCTTGGTACTTTGTACCATCACTCTTAGCAAGGTTCGCCCTCTATAAGCATGGTCGGCTTGCCATTTGTCCAAGAAGCATTAGCCCAGGTTGGATTTCCACACAGTGAGCTACACCTGCGCAGTAGCAACAAAGCCTTCCCTCGGCATATCAGAGTCGACGCCCTCCGGACCATGCAATTGGGGAACTGGGAAGGTGCCGGTTGTAGATCAAGAAGGATTACATGGTCACGTGTCAACAGTTACACAGGTCGCGTAACACTGCAAATTTAAAAGCAATCACCTGTGCATGACAAGAAAACTTGCTATTGTAGTCTGTACTGCACGATTTCTACAGGTATGGGTGCTGGCACACCCAATAGGGCACAGAGTGTGGATGTGGTGAAAAGCTGGTATCTGGGTATCGAGACTGGTGAGTCAAATATGAAATGGCCAGAAGTGGGGGATACAGGATGGCTGTATGAAGAAGACAGTGGCATGGTGGAGATGGCACATAGATCCTAAAGCAGTGAAGATCGACAATTTAGTCACTGTCATATCTGGATTTTTAGACTTACAGATATTGTCATATGGATTGGCAGTCATCACAGAGGCTGATGATGCTGGTCCATTGCACTGGGGAGCCACTGTCAAAGAAGTCTTCTGGGCCTCTTGGACAATGGCCTCAATTTGGATGGTTGAGTGCTTCTTCACCCATTCAGTGAGCATTCTCGTTGACTGGCCCTAGTTCTGGTCAGAAAAGGCAAATGCAAAGTGGCTTTCCTTGCCAGAGTGCTTATTGATCTTGACAGGTGGCTTTGCGACACTGAACTTGCCCTCGACAGCCTCAGTCATCTTGCATGTGATATATCCCTCTGATGCCATCTTTAATGTCCACTTGAGCTTGATTGCATCCTATGATCAGGTGAAATTATGATGCAAATAAAATGTGACATACTGCTGCTCCACATAAGCCAATAACACCATAGTAGGTACCCATTGGTGGACAAATGGGCACCACACACTTCTGCTTACTAATAGCTGTATTGCTTGCATACTGTAGGTGTGCTTGAGGAGTTGAAGTATAAATTTTGAGTGGAATGCTTGTGTGGCAGAGCTGGTATTGAGGTCCTCATAGAGGAAGCTGAAGCTCTTGAGGAGTATATCAGCCATATCCCTGACTTCTTGATCATCCTCAGCACATTGCAAAAAACTGATAATGATTGCGACAGCAGTGGAACTGATATTGTGTTGTCAATTACACAAACATTGATAAGCCTGTGTCAGCACATCAATCACAAGATATAGGTATACTTGAATAGCGACACATCACAGAGATGACTGGTCCTTGCCAACTGAAGTCCATTTCGGCTGACTCAAGGTCAGAATTCATATCAATAATTAGTGGGAGCACATAAGTGACTACAGCCTGCAAGACAGACCAGACATTGTCTGATCCACCAGCCCACAATAGCAATGCTGGCATGAGTATCTTCTGCCACTTACTGTCAACCAACAACTCAGCAGAAAAGTTGGCTTTTGAATATCATGCACTGCCTGTGCTGGATGTGACAGAAGCAGTTGTCATGGTACCTGTGCTGGAAGTAACAGATGCAGTTGTTATGGTAGCAGGTAGAAGGTTGACAGTACCCATGGACATAACAGAAGCTGTGCATATCATGGTGTGAGATTCAGGTGCTGTGAGGCTGGCATCCAGATGTGAGGTGGAGAATCTGGGAACTTTCCATTCTATTGGAGCTACCTTAACTCTTTTAGCAGGATATGCAAGCACATTGATGCAAGACTGCATTGATGTTATGAGTAATTAATTCAATTGTTTGTCATGCCAACCTATCTGATTTGTGAAGTGAGAAGCAGCAGTCAGGCGCCATGGCCCAGCTGACCATGCTGACTGCAGATCTTCATCCTCCTTCTCCATCATCTTGTCTGATTCTGTCTCATGGCCTGAGAGGTCCCCCTCCTTTGTATTAGCCAAGTCAGTCTCACGATCTTTTTGCTTCAGCATGGTCTGCCTTTCACCCTGCTCCATAGCTGGTGGCAATCAAGTGACCTTTGCAATGTGCTGCAAAAAAAAGTGAGGGCACTCGAAATGCTAGGTTCATATTGCATGCAACTTACCAGCATCTTCTTGATAGCATTCAGAGCCTTTTCACACTCTAGGATATCATTACCATATTCTCCAAATCCACCATAGTTGGCCTCATCATTTATGCAGCAGTCCTCACCAACAATGCTTGTTGCTCTCATGCTTTGGAAGGTGTGAGATAGTATGGTTGATGGCAGCACAGAGGATGCCGCTAGTGTGCTCATAAAAGGCACATATAAAGGCACATGTGAGTAAGCCTTTTCATTGTCCACTTTGGTTATCCATTGCTTGACATTGCTGACTACCTTGACTTTCTTGTTTGCTTTACTGGATGATGGTGTCCACATCATATTGATGAAAAAAAGGATGGATTCAGTGAGTAACAACATCAGACACTGTACAGATACACTTACTATCTAGAGCTGTCGTTGTGCCAGATGTATTCCAATTTGCACACATCTACTTGTGGCTGTGGCTTCCCAAGAACTTTGGCTGCAGCTGACACCAGCTGTTTTGATCTCAGGCAGTGAGCTTGTGTGGCAGTGATGATGTCACATAGCCCAAACTCACTGCCAGGCTTCAAGTTCGTGTGCCTGATATCAGTGCTGTCAGTGTTGTCATTCAGGTCTGAGTCTAATGCTTCTCAGTTTTAATATTACCACTTAGTTTCATTTAGGTTAGTCCACTTATCTTTTGGGACAACAGTGGCTGCAGCCCCATCTTTGACTGACCTTGGCCTAGAAGGGTGAAAGCCCTTTTTGACTGCTGTGCATTTCATCCACTTGATCACTTTCATCGCTTCCTCAGTGGATGTGATGTTGGCCAAGATGAGTATGGTGTTCACTTCCTGTGTTGCTTGGAGCTGTAAATGCTGAGAATTGTCAGCAACCTTTTCAGCATGTGACCGATGTTGATTTGGAGCATCTGGAATGCCAGGACGCTTAGATGTGTTCGTCACCTGAGTGTGGCAAGTGGAGGTGAGCTCATTGGATTGTTCCATAATGAATAACTAAGAGGAGTGACTGGGAGAAATGTAGAATGAATGACAAGCAAGAGGGAGAAGGTGAAAAAAATTTATGGATGGATGTCAAGTTCTGCCACCTTTTGTATGTTGAAGGATATTTCTCGTTTGTAATCTCTGACCATATATATTACTAGGTTCTGGATCCTTTTTGTGTCCCTACATTCTGATCCCAACTGATGCAGGTTCTGAGTTAGAATTCCACCCTTTTTCCCTGCCATCTCTCTTGGCCACTACTACCTAACTGCCTGCATTCTTGTCTACACTGATTTCTGGACATAGTGACTGATGTCTGCACCCCTCACATGCTCCAGCCAATGTGCTGCTAGACCCATTTGTATACCCTGCAAAGTCCCCAACTGTAAGTGCTGGTTCAGCAACAACTCAGGGCTTACACAGTATATCAACCAGTTTCACCTTGATTCTCTGGCCTTCAAACCCACCCCAAACCCAGATGGTGACACTTTGGGTGTTCAAGTTGAACCTGTTCCCCTTCCTTATACTAGCACACTTGAAGGCAAGGCAACAAACTCACAATGGCATAGACCTAGAGCTATGTTCTATTGTAATTTTCATACTAAATTGATACGTAAGTTTCCAGGCTTGAACAGAACTTGTCTCATCATCTCATACAATTTTTTTGGTGGGCTTACAGGGTGCCCATGTGATGCAGTTGGTGACTTCCTACCTCCTGATAGTCTAGTGCCTCTTCCTTATTCCAAGAAAGCATCAGACAATTGGGCTCCTTTCAATGACCATGCAGAGTTTGAGCTTGCTGATCCCCTCTATACACAGATCCAAATTTCGAATAGTAACACAAACAAACTCCTTGATATATTTGCAACATACCTCCATAAATATGGTGGCCATCCACCCTTTGGCAGCTGTGCTGAGTTGCACACTGTAATTGATGGTTTGCAAGTCGGTGGTGTTACAGACCATATTATTTTCCCCTTCATTTCTACTATTTTTCCCGATTTTATACATTGACTTTTGCATTTAGCCCCTATCTATTACCCCTATAACCCGAACCTGCCAAATGCTCAAGTCCATACAGAGATCTAGACCCATTAACCTCATGGCATCCTCATGCCATTTACTTTGACTCATCCAAGATCTAGATTACCTCATGTTTGCCTGCAGAATCACACATATTAGTCTAGACAAACACAGATTCACCTTATGCCCCTATCTATGACTTGGTCGCCTCATGTACTCCTCATGATATGCTTCCCTTCCATTTTATGGCTATACTGATACACATGTTTCCCTCATGTTAGCCTCACTGATTACGCATGTAGCATAGCATATCGTTAGATCTACTGTACACAAGTGTAAACCCCTAGACAGTATATAAAGGCCCAAGTCGCCACCAGAGGACCTCAGTATTGTCCTCTTGGTCTTTCCCACATTTACTGGCTGCCTACAAGAGCTACTTGATTCATCTCATTGTCATTACTTGATTATGCTAGTGTCTTCTGGTAAGGCCTGGTCTTTTCAGGTGAAGCAGGCTGGGATTCCTTTGGAGTGAAATACTGTGGAGACTGGACAGAAAACCTGGCACCTTGGATGGATGACATCTATGATATCTGGATGCACAATCCTGAGACTACTATCACCCAGATCCTTGGGAATGGAAACTTCCGCAATCTGATGGATCTTGTGCCATACAGAGAGTACAACTCAGCCAGAAATTCATGTTGCTGGCAGGACTTCATGTTGTGTGACTGGGTGTGGGAGGAGGCAGTGAGTGGTCCCCAATCATGACACATATGTGGATCACTGAGATTTGTATAGGACCTCATTGCTCGTGATCCTGCAATACACAGCATGACATTAATTCCAATTATTCTTGGATCTGATAAAATGACTGTGTCTGTAGCAACAGGCCAGCATAACTTATCTGTTATACAGTACCTCTCTATAGGTAACTTGCACAATACGGCCTGTTGTGCACACAAAAACAGAGTCAAGTTGAATACCTTTCTAGTGATGCCAAAAAGTAAGTTGTGGAAAACCTCTGAACTCAATATCTTTGACAATTTATATATTAGCCACAAAGCAACATGCAGCCACCTCTGCATTCCACAAATTCCATCACCAGCTCTTTCACCACTCACTCTCAAAAATCCTCAAGTGATTGAAGCCATATATGACAAAATGGAAACTAATCCATTTTGCTGATGGTTGTTGTCAATGGATGATCTTTACACTTGGACCCTATATCACAGACTATAAAGAACAAGTGTTGTTGGCATGTATTGTGCAGAACTGGTGCACAAAGTAGGTAGTCATTCCAAGTTATGTTTCCATTTTATTAATGACATGTGCAGATGTACCGCAAAGAACAAAGACCTCGACTCAGACTCACTTTACCATTGTGAGGAACACACAAGCTTATTTATCGAAGATATTGACCTGGGTATACTATGGAATGAATATGGGATTATTGGTGACCTTGTGGTAAGTGAACACATCTATACAGCAATGCTAGTACATTAACAGTTGAACATTCAGCCCTTCACCAATGATTTCCCCCAAATGGATATATACAAGTTAATCACTCCAAATATACTACATCAACTCATCAAAGGAGCATTCAAGGACCACCTTGTTGAGTGGATCAAGAAATTTATCAATGGACAAGATAAGAATGGACTTGCTCAAGCTGTCCTAGATAATATTGATCAGAGGTGAGTCCATGTTCTTTTTATGCTACTATAGTGCCTCAGGCTTATGATTGTGCATAGGATTGCTGCTGTCACATCACTTACAGGGCTGCACTGCTTCCCACAAGGACACAACTTTAAGCAATGGACCAGCAACAACTCGAAAGCTCTAATGAAGGTAGGAATGCTTTGATTTAGGTTCGATTTGCCAGTACCACAAATGATATTCATACTAGGTCTATTTGCCTGCTATCGATGGGCATGTCCCCTCTAAGATGGTCTGTGCAGTCTGCACCTTCCTCAAATTCTGTTATTTAGTGTGGTGGAATATCATTGATGAATAAGCTCTTATCCAGATTCAGAAAGTGCTCAATCGTTTCCACCAATTCTCACTCCCTCGGCAGCATTCTATGAAGCATTATGTAGACATGATACACCTGGTTGGTGTGCTCAATGGACTCTGTTCATCAATGACAGAATCAAAACATATTAAAGCTGTTAAAGAGCCTGTTATGCAACCTGTGTAACTGTTGACACATGACCGTGTAATCCTTCTTGATTTACAACCAGCACCTTCCCAGTTCCCCAATTGTGTGGTCTGGAGGGTGTCAACTCTGATATGCCGAGGAAAGGCTTTGTTGCTACTCTACAGATATAGCTTACTGTGCAGAAACCTGAATGTGGGCCAATGCTTCTTGGACAAACGGCGAGCCGACCATGCTTATAGAGGGCGAGCCCTACTAAGAGCGATGGTACAAAGTACCGAGCTTACTATCACTGCAAATAGTAAGACGAGCGAAGAGATGGCTTCCAGATCTGAGCGAGATCGAAGTGAAGTGGAACTTTGATAGGGTTTGACTTTACATGGAAGATTGTGTATATCAAGGTTAGAGATTTACATAAAAAGAAGCGTCGATATATATAGTACTTGAGGCTTCAGGGCAGGTTAGATATAAATACTAAATAGGAGGGAGAGATTGGATCTTAGATGGGATCAGGGAGTATAGGAACTACGAGGCTATGTACAAGAGAATACAGCTGAGGAGATGCTGTCTGATGTGAAATATAACGAAAGGTGAAATTGAGAAATGAAACAGAGCCATGGGGCGGTGTCCATCGCCTTGCATAGCCTTGGTGGCGATGTGGGTGATCGGACTCTAGAAGGCATCACCTTCAGAGTTGGGGGTCAACAGGATGTTTGGAAAGTATTTCCCTGCATCGAAGAGAAGGTCATCCCATAGGGGTGGGGTCGGAATGTCTGCATTCGAGGAAATTTGGTACCCCCCTTGGTCAATCGTAACAGATACCGATGGTCCAACTGAAATCAGCTGCTTGGGCAAATGTTACTTACAAATCAATGACTTGACAAACTTGCCACAGCACACTCTGACTTTGTAGCTTGCAGAATGCTCAAGACACATATTTTGGAAGATGTTATGTCTGATGTCAAAACTCTAGGGACCAATGAACAAGGTATGTCAATATCTCTCAAAGGTAGTTCAA
>JBBPNO010000813.1:0-14435 GCA_038090915.1 Boletus eberwhitei
GGCGGTAATATCAACGCCGATGCATCAGCCAGATGATTCGGTCTGTCACAAAGCCCAGTTACCAAAGACGGAGAGGCAAACTCGACATCAAGCGACGACTTACGGAAGCTCGCACAAAGCCACTGCAATCGTACCCCACTCCCCTTCCTCGTCAACGATTGTCAAAAACTTGCCCCTCGTCACACCTAGGCTCTCCAACGTCCGATCGTTATTGTCGTCCCAGTCAGGATCGCTCAGCACGCGTTTCTCCTCGTATACACTGACATCTCGTTTTCCGGTCCCTCCGTCCTCCCCTTCACCGTCCCCAAGAATACTGTCTACCAACTCGCTGAGTGTGACCCGTGAAGGGTCACACTGCACCTTCACATATGTATCTCTGCAGATTCCGCATTTAGGGTTGGGAGAACAGAGATTGACCATGCTAAGCGGAACGGCTGGTTTGAATTGCACGTGCACGTTCTTGAGCAAGGTGTAAGACTTGCGCAAGAGGTGCAAAGCTTGTAGAACAATCAGGCCCGATATGATGGCATTCGTTGTGGCGATAGCGGGGATAATGTTACCGGCCATTTCTGTTCATGCATGTCAATAAAACGTAAACGATAGTGCCCACGGAGATAGCACCTTTGACTTCCCAACGCGTCTTCCGCTCAATGTAGTACGCGGCTGAACGGAGATTTGATGCAGCGGTGACGAAATCCAGTGTGTCATCATCATCCTTGTCAAATGAAATGATTTCTTCTCCAGCACGCAGGCGCGATGCTAAGCAGTTAGTACTGGGCGTCTTGCGTCAAACACTGGGATTGAACAACCATGATTGGAGATGAGAGTATACCTTGATACAAAAAGGGCAAGGTTATCCTGCAGAGTCAACGCACGTTGATCCTTCAATCCGCTATTTCCCTTAGACGAGGACGCCGACCTTGTGGCGCCCCCGTTAACATGACCATTTACTTGTACCTTGGAATTTGAGTACGATGCTGAGCCTTTGGTGGACTCTTTCACCACAAAACTGCCATCCACGATGGCATCAAAGTCGAGAGGTGTCGGTTTTTCTCTTGAACGCCACATATCTGCCATAGACAACAGGTTTTTGATGTCCGCATTGAAGACCTTATCCATGTCGTACGCTCAGCACCACGACTCGCATCTCCGACGATGAAACAAACCTTTTCAAAAACAGTCTTGGCTGCATCATCAGTCGTATCCGGGGAGCGTAACGCACTGCGAACAGCTTTGTACGCCATAGCTTCTTTTCGCAATACCGCAATCTCTTGTGCTGTGTTGCGTCAATCGGCATGATTCCCCGAAGTGACACGGAATGCCAACCATTTTCGCCCTGCTTCTCAGCTTCGTCCAGTTCGGCACCGCCGCTCTCGTCCTCTCCGAATAATTGCCTATTAGTATGAGATCAGAAAAAAAAAATCAGTCATACATGTACCCAAGAATCAACTCACGGAAGGAGATAACTCTTGGCCCAGACAATGCAGTGGATAGGTTGCGAAGGGGTCGATCGGATAGTGCAAACTGGGAACGACTTTGGGGTTGGTTTCGGTATACAGTCGAAACACTCCGTGCGATCCTAATAGCCAGGTGGGTGGAATTGGGTGCTTCGGGGAGATGGACGAACCTTGAGAAGAGGCTGAACTTGACCGAGGTATCCAGCTGTACCAGACTCGACGAGCGGGATACCTGCTGCCATGCACATCTTGTTCACGTGTCGGCGTGCGTCTGGTTCACAGCAAGTCACGAAGCGCGCGGGAGTCGCAGCGTGGATCCACTCACCGAGGTTGTCGAGGGCGTTGAGGACGATGTCAAAGGATTGGAACCACTCGATATCGAACTGGGGCTCCTTGATATTCGCGTGGATCGGTTGAATATGGACGTTCGGATTGAAAGCGCCGGCCGTCTGAGCTGCTACCTGGAATGCGCAGCCGATTGGACGCGAAGAAAAAAAGCAAAGCAATGTCGCGCTTACCATGGCCTTGCTCTGCTTGACATCCTTCTTCCTGAAGAGAAACTGTCTATTCAGGTTCGAGAGGTCTATGGTATCCAAGTCTAAGAGTGTGATGTGGCCAAAGCCTGTCAAGACAACATTCTTTACTACATGCAGATAAGTGTCAGAAAGGCGCGGTCCGAGTGGTGAAAAATACGACTGACGTAGTTCACAGCCAATTCCTCCCGCTCCGACCAACAAGACTTTGGTGTCCGCAAGACGGTTCACGAGCCCTGAACCAAGAATTGCTTTGGCATGGGTGTAACGACTGTTTTTGGGCTGTCCATCCATGTTCGAAGGTAGACTGTGTGTCGGCCAAAAAGAAAAGTTGAGGAATGGCCTTGTGGATGAGGAGTGCCAGCCAAGGTGTCGGTCACGCGACTGTCACGCCATTACTTGTCACGCAGCTCCTCCTCCACCCTCCCCTCTTCGTCGTTCTGTAGAATGTGAATGGTAGTTATCCAGATTCAGTGTCTCCATCTGATATCGTGTCCATTTTCCATCATCGGCTCTACAAACCCGCGAAACACCCATGGCGCTCGCAACGTCCTATATACCGATCCACCAGCGTCGTCTTCACCCGCTTCTACAACCAACCGGCTACGATCCTGCGACCAGCGCATTCCATATCCTTCTTCGACCCTGACCTCGTACACTAGAACTTGATGTGGTAACCAGTGTAGATTCCGCCACGTCGCGTTGTCCATCACCTTGTCGAACAGCACCAGCGCTCGTTCATTGATCGACGCGACAGGTCCCTTGGGCTGTCCTCCCCACCACCCCACGCGGTCTCCCCCCGACTCGGCATCACCCGATCTATGTGCATGCTTTGACCACGCTTTCGCGCCTGCCATGAGCCCCGTGTTGGTAGCCGGGGCCGCGAACGCGGAAAGGCACTCTTGGCGCGTGGGTGGGTCGGAACCGAGTGCGGAGCCAACGGTATATGCGAGTCCGTGCAGGAGGTGCTTAAAGAGTGGGCTGGTTTGGAGCTCTGCTTCGAGGGCAAGTTGGTCTCCCTGAGAAAGCATATCTTGGACTCGAGCACGCTCTGTTGCTGCAGTGGGGAGTTCTTGCATGTTGTGGCATCGTGGAACGGGTATGTGAGTGAAGGTGTTTGAAGAAACCAGTGACATTCGAGTGCGGAACGATGCTAGTATAGACTTGCAGGCGTCAATGGACATTCAGGTCAATGTTTATTCGAGCTCCGCACTACTAATGAAAACGAATAGATAAACACTCTTTGGATCTACTTGGGGGGCGCAACTTTGCCACAATCCTTGCAGGTTCTCAGCTCTTCATTGTTTTGCCAGCGCTGGATCACCGGCTTCAACTGCGTTCCAAGATCCGTGACATGAAATGACTCCTTGTGAATGATCGTTGGCTTCGTATGAACGGGCTCCCGGCAATACCACTGTAATGAATCTGAACAACCGTCAGCAACGAAACTGAGGTCAGTGGCAATCGTGCTGGCTCACCATTCGACTCTGTCGGGCGAGTAGCTTCGATGACAATCCCAATTGTGTCTGCGAACCTCACAGGGTTGTGCGGTGTGTTTGCTGTACAATCGATACATGAGCGACGATGCGCAGAATGAGAATCCGCCTTACCGGGCAACAAGAACATCTCGCCCTCTTCAATTCTGATGTCCCTAAACGTCTCGCCATCGACCACCTTCAACAGCATCCCGCCCTTGTACTGATAGAACCACTCCTGTGTATGACACCGAGTACGTGAGGCGTGAGGCAGAGAGGGGCTACGAATGACAACGGACCTCGGTCTCGTTCACATGATAGTCGTTCCGTTCGTTGGGACCCCCAACCGCCATCACAACAAAGTCCTTCTGTTTGTACAGACAGAAGTTGTTCACAGGGGGTTTGAGGAGGTGTGCGTTCGTACTGAGCCATTTGGGGAAGTTGATGGGAGGGAGGAGGCCCATGGTGACGATGAACAAGCTGGGTAAGACGGAGCGCCAACTGAAGGTCCGTTGAATCGTGTGAGCCCCCCGAGTTCACGAGCATCTTATCTTATCTTGCATCCTACCACCCTTACTAATGATCTGACTCCGACTCCAACCCCTCAAGGCCTCAACGTTCAATCTCAGTTGGCCTATCAAATACTTCAAGTCGAGCCACATTCACGCTGGGACCAAAATCAAGTTGGAGGAGGAAGATCACATGTTCCGACTGGCAAACTTCGAACAGCCTGGAATCCTTAGCAAGGGGACAAGATCTCAGCCAAGACTAAGGAGCATCATCCGCAGTCAGAGCCACGATTGGGCAGATTGGTCATGCGCAGGGGTCGCGAGCCGGTAGGCGAGCCGAGGGGCTCGGAAGGGGTGGCCTGTCGGAACCCGGTGAACCCTCCAAGGGGTAGATTACTAAGCCATTTGTCATACACAACATTACCTTGCTTGCAAGGTCTCTCAGGTGCGGTTTCAAACCCCCTGTCTGACGGAACAAATAAATACAAATACTATTAAAATGGTAGCGATGTTGCCCAGAAATTTTGGCGGTATGTGAAAAGTGGATACATCCTGCGTCACGACGACGTCACGGCAAAGCGGAGGGGTCTCGGAGGGGGTTCACATTTCCCCTCGGTCGCAGTGTATGTCTCAAACCATCATGTCGTCTTCGCCTGAGGTCCGTAACTGTGCTCTTTTCTTCAGTCCTGCTGTTTATGGGTTAGGGATCTTTCATCCGAGCTCGGATTTCAAGATTGTAGGGTGTGAGTTGATGGAGTCTGCAAGGGACCGACGGTGGTCTCCTTTTGTGGCTGCTGAAGTTATCAGTATCGATGGTTCTCTGGTGCGTGAAATCGTCCAAGATTTCGACACTTTTCCTCCATGCTTGATTATGCTGTGGCATGATCAAGCGATGGTTTATGATGCCGAGGATGAGGTCAAGCCTTATATCCTGACGATTTCACCTGGAGAGGGTCATGGACTTCGGGAGGTTTTGGGTAATGATTTCCAAACAGCACTTGATTGTGTTCACGCCCTCCAAGATGTGGTTGGATTGACTGAAACCCGTCAAGGGTTCACGCGAGTGGGATCGTCACATCTTAAGTTCTGTCATATTCTGTTCAAGGTAAGCTACTCGCTTCTTCCTTTAATTATTGCATCAACTCTCTTCAACCCATGAATGATAACAACTTGGATGGAACAGTACTGCTCGCCCAATGGCTGGTACAGCGAAAGAAGCTTTACGTCTGATGGGAACAGCTTTCCGTGCTATTCCTGTTCCGGCTTATGATGTCGACGACCAACTGATCCCCCCAGCTCAATACCGTCAAAAGCTGTCCGGGGCTTTGTCCGAAATCAGTTTCCATCTATTTCACATGAGCTTCAACTCGAAAGACTCCTTTATGGCCGACATATCCTGTATCCGTATTCTTCAAACCCCTTCTGCTGCTCCCTCTGAGCCCAAACGAAAACTTCCTCAAACTTTGCTGGATCTTCGTGTTTAGTTCACTCAGTCTCGCATCTTTCTGCATTATCGACATACACGCGTTCTCGTGATTTGTGACCATGTAAATTTCTGCTTTTCCTGTTTCTGTTCTACTTGATTCGGGTGGGTGGACGAGTTTTCACCTCCATTCCTACATAGTTCTGCTGGCTGTCCTTGTTTTTCTTGCCAAATGAACACATGAGCTTGTTGTCTTTTGTTTGATCAGACTACGTCTCTGACGAGCTCACATGCAAGCAAGGTATGCGCCGACGGTCAGTCGGCACTTCCCGAGTATTTTTGACCTTGGCCATATTTCCCCCCTCAGAGCACAGCCATCTATGCATGTCACCTGACGCGAAAGGTCGCTTCGGTCGCAGCCGAGCGGAGTTTGAATTATAGGTCGATTGGTCGACCAATCGACCCCTGCGCATGCCGGGGCTTCCCACGATTGGTCGAAACCCTTTTGAAGGCTCACCAGTGCACCCCTAAGTCATCCTCAACCCTTTCAACCTCCACGAGCCCCATGTGCCCACCGATTCCACGAATGCCATCCAGAAAAAAACAGGTGAGCCCATATGAGCCCCCCAAATCCTTATCTGATGGTTATTTCGTAGAAGCGTGGCGGGAGGAAGCACCGCCCCTCTACGTCCGACCCTTCACCCTTGGACGAATTTTTCGCCAAATACTATCCTGATTTCCAGTATGATTCCACAGAGTCCGCGTCTCACGAATTCTATCGTTTGTGCGACGAGTCCGGCTGGGACAGAGATAACCCCGAAAGAGGGGCTGCGCATGAGGATTTCAAAGACGCTCTCGTCCGACAATTCAACGAAGCTTACGGCACGGATGAGAACGACCTCGGAGACTGGCAAAGTTTGTGTCATATCGTGCACATTGAGCCAGTCCCAGATGATTTGAATACCTGTCGAGAGGTAAGTACATCTGCCTTCTCCTATCTTCGGATCTGATTCACGCCAATTTGCGATACGTAGGCTGTCCGTGGTACACATGTCAATCTCGTCGACCTCGTCGACACACACACTACAGGGGACGAAGTGCAGGTGTTCAGGTCTGAGCGTGAGCTCAGTGAATACACCCGAATGAATGGCAAGTTCTTTCCGAAACAAAGTGCGTATGCAGGAGGATTGTTGCGATATCTCTTGCGACACATTCTCGATCCCGCGAGGGAGACTCCCTCCCACCGCAGGATCAGAAAGCGCCGCTGAATGGGGATTTCATTCCCGCTGGTATCTTTGCCAAGACACAGCGGGACAGAAATCTACATTTAACAACATGACTCCAAGTTGTTTTGTTGGGTTTTCTTTGTTGTTTAAACAGTCTTCGAGGCATCATGTCCCCAACATTGCAGTCAGCCTGGTAACCATTGTAAACTCAATAAAGTTATGTCGAGCGTCGCCTTCTATGTGCTTCCTGCCCGAAGGTGCAAGTGGTCGTAAGATCTTTACGTCGTTGCCTTGGGTATTGTACAGTTCTGTCTTAGCTAATGGTCCGTTAAAACATCCAGAATCACGCAGAAGATGTTCATGGGCACGGAATGGTTGCAGCCAACAATCCCTATCCGCAAACTCTGTCGTCTCGACGTTGAACATGAGCAGAGGGCAAGACAAATGTGCGCACGATATGACATCAAACCACTAAATTTGCAACTCGGTGCCTTCAAGGGCTGTCTCGACGACGACCTGGGGAACCTCTAACGGAATCAAATGAGAGGCACCCCAAACTGTCTTTGCGGTCACATGGGGGTATGGCCTCAAATCTTCCTCTCGCACACATGGCGCTTTGGACGGGTCGGCAGCAAGTACGGTGACTTTGACGTTGTCCGGAGCTGCCAACAGTTGGTGTGAAAACGACCAAGGGACGTTTTGCTGGACGAGCATCATGAACACCGCACCACCAAGAAAGGATAAAGGGACTCTACGTCAAAGATGCTTTCCACGGCGGCGAGATCGCACGAGTATGAACTAAAGGATCCGGCAATTGCATCCTCCCTCGCCCACGACGGGAATGCCCGGAGAAAGTCTTCGGGTGTCAGTGGGTTCCTGACATGGCCGCATAATGTGCTTCTGTGGTGGGCAGCGGTCTCGGGGGTCACTTCGAAAGGCGGATCGACGAGGACGACGTGTACTGAATGAGTGGACTTCAAAAGAGGCAACAGGGCAGAGGCGACGACGCCCCCGAGCGAGTGTCCGACGACGATGTCATAAGGATGATCGTTGCCTCCAACAGTGGTGAAAAGGGGCCGGAGCTCTTCTGCCAACGCGGCGACGGTATAATCCGAACCACGCCTCGCATATCCATGCCCGAGCAAATTGGGGGCCGTCACGAAATAACCTGTGTCGAACAGGGATGTATCAAGCGTGCGCTGCCGACAATTGATTTAGAACCTGCCTCGGGACGCAAACGCCTGCGCGATGCGATACCACGATTGGGCTGAACTGGTGAGACCGTGAATCAAGAGCACATGCTTGGTAGCAGCTGGGTCACCCCAGGTTAAGGCAGACAACGTAGCCATGATTCGTGGGGGTGTACTACAGAACCACGGGACTCTTTATCGTCGAGAGAATTTGGATACGGATCTAACCCGGGTTACCTTTCATGGAGAAGACGGTATTTCTAATGGACAACCAACCCATGGCCATGAAACGTATTCTCGGGTTGGTGCCTAACCAATTCTTCCGGGTTTCAGATGTGACGGCAGAGGAGCACATTTCGTCGTGCCAGTGGTTAATCAAATTCACCAAAACACCAAGAATTATGTTTTCTACGCCTGTTCGGAGTATACAATCAATCCTTATAAGTGAAAGGCACATATGATGGGTACAGCTCGAGGACATGCATGTGCTTGCTTGAAGCATGGAAAACATGGGCAGTGCGCAGCCGCAATACATGCACTCTTCAGGCTCGAATCTGAAACTGTCCTCTCATTCCGCAACTCACCTTCAGTCAGTTTTTCTCCGTGCCAAGTAGAAACCACGATACGCACTGAATCGCAGCTCTGACAGGAGGAATGCGAGGTATGGGCCACGGGTTTTCTCCGCTGAACTTGGGGATAGTTATTTGCAATGGAAATGATACCAATACGGTCTGCTACTCTTTCCTTCCACACTCGCCAAACATCGTGATATGTTCCCGGCCGCGGTCCTAAGTCGTCGTGGTTGTTCCTTCGCATTGGCGGATGGGTCTGTGTGAATCCTGACTGTACAATCCTAGAAGCAATGAAAACCTGCTGTGGCCGACAGCGGGAAACACCGAGACGCGCGGATGGACGGAACTGGACCAGTGACCACACTCTATATGGGCGACTCGACATATGGGTGCAAGAACTAATACAACTAATACAAAACACTCTGGACCACCTTGCATGAAAGGCCTGCATACTTTGATCATATCAGGGCAGCCATAATTATTTTCACCAGTGCTGGATGGATGAAGTGAACACTCCTGTTTGAGTGAAAACATTGGGGAAGGATAGACTTACTGTATTGTGATGGGGACTTTGAGATTCCTTGGATCGATAGTATAGAAGTTGCAGCACTGGCAATAATGTAAACTATTGATAGTCATCAAGTTTGACACCGGTCATATCACCGATATACTTCCACATACCTGTCAGGGTCGTCATGTGTTGCCTTGTGCTTCTTGAGTTGGTATTATCGCGAGAAGGTGGTCACAGCTCTCGAATGTGCACGAGAAAGTCTAGAAGAAGTCAATTAATTCCGCATCCAAATTGATCCAATGAGACGAATGGAAAATATACCTTGCCCATGATAATCTACATATGATTGTTAGTTATGTTCATGAAATTGGAACACAGGTATAAAAAGGAAGAAATCAATAATAACTCGGGCACGGGTCAGACACACCTAATAGTATTCCGCTATGCGTGACACACAGCAGCAGGAATACTACAACTACTCTCGCGCCTGATCCTGTCAACACAAAAGGGCTTTTCGCTCGCTGCATCGCTAGTATAGATGAAAGAAAACGGCAGTCTCACTTTCTTTCATCTATGCTTCCCTGTCTGTTTCTGCTTTCCGTCTCATGTATCCCTATCCTTGAGAACATGTCACTCCTCTGTATCGGTAGGTATTTTCACCGCGTAGTCGTAGTGCGGGCGTGGTGTTCCTCGCGAGGCCACAGAACGTACCGCTGAACTTGATGATCTTGACTATTTATAACTAGCTTTCATTCCGGGTAATGCGCAAGTGCCCTGACGAACAGATTCGTCGTCGTGTTGAGTTTTGGCGGCGTCTGACTGTCGATCGCGACAAGCAGAGACTTCGTAGCAGTCCGAGGTGTAGATGTAGGTCGTCCTGTCCACCCTTGCCAGGAACATTATCTATAGCAGTCGACCAGGGTAGAGATGGTACTAATTAGCGATAGAGTAGCAGAGATGCATGACGACGTGACACAGACGAGGGAGTCATCGAGTAAGCCGTTTGGCGTACTTGCATTTGTATGCTAATCCTTGGATCTTGACACTGTACCAGCAATTCGGGACCGCCTGGCGTGAAAGATGGACTCGAACAAGATACAAGCACGTCGATTAGAGCATATCGTACACACATAAGCACAAAGCGACACCTGCGCACAACAGAAAGCATCCTCATCACGAAGTGAGATCCTGCTGCAAATTCCGCACTTTTTGTTGTGCACTGTCCACCATTCTCTTTGCCCAACTTTTCGTCGGTGCACTCAAACATCACTTGGTGTCGTTGTCGCGGTCGACGCGTCTGGCGTCGCGTCCGCCGTAGAGGTCTTCGTATTTATAGGCTGAGGTCCCTTGGTATTGTTCAACTGCGCTTCAATATACTTTCTCGCCTCTTCGGTAACATGCTCGGCCACGTTTGTGACCCCTTGGCGCGCATTGCCCATGAGCTGTGGACGGCGTGGCAGCAAAGAATTTCGAAGAGGTGAGTGAATGACTGTAGATAGGCGCGCGAAAAGCTGAAGCCGTGGCTAACCGAGAACCCAGAACTTCGCACCCTCTTCTTTCGTTGCCGTCGATGAACTCCTTCTCTTCTGGTTGTTGGTCATCCTTGTTCTCGTCCGGCTTGGCAGCGTTGGACGACCGACCAAAGACGTTCATCAGCAGAGACTAGATAGAAGCATCTCTGATATCGGTATCTCGGACACAATGCCATTGTGCCCAGGACGGTTTTGAATGGTGTATTTACTTTTTGTAGTGGACCGACACAGGAATGGCACAACTAGTCACGCGGGGCACTGCTCAGCCTCGCTCTGGACCAGTCTAAGCTTATTACCTTGGTTGGTTTGCGCAGCAGAGGTAGCAATTCAAATTTTGGTTTCTCCCCCCCGGCGGTTGGCGGCTGAGTTTTACTAGTACCAGGATCCGAGTCTCAGTCTATCAAGTGAGTAAGGGATGTCGTTCACCGTGTCCCAGGTAGCTGGGCTACAGACATCCAAGGTGGGTCTTCTACTGAGATATTTGAGCACCCACCTCACCCTTCCCTGTCCTCGCATGCGCCATAACTCGGGTTAATGGTGTTGACAGTATTTCAACAGTACGTCTTTCTTTCGCAAGCGATTCACACTACTTTTTCTTTGGCATCGTGCTTACATATGGATAACCCCCAGTTGCTGGAATGGCGGTTCTGGTGAGGTAGATCTGCCTGAGAGGTGGACATTTTCCTGATGCAATTGGACTGCTGGTAGATATTCGACTATGCGATCACCCTCGAGGACGAAGTATGTGGGCACGATGAAATTGTCCTCAATGCATTGATCCTTTGTTAGGTACGATGGGTGTGGGGCCGCAGCTGGGATGTGACCCGGTTCGTCTTCACTGTATCAAGGTATATACCATTCATGGGCGCGGGTATGACTGCATATGGTGAGTGTGTCATGGCGAGATTTTGTTTTTTTGCTGAAGATGCTGCACGGGAAGTTGCCTTGCGTTCGAACTCAGACGTATGTCCAATGTATGATCGACTATGGCGGTATTGATGATCCCTATGCCCTGATAGCCCTGCGGACCGAGTTCGGGACAGAGCAGCCTGAGTGCGTGGATGTGGTCGTTGATATCTTGAGGACGCTCAGATTGACACATCTTTTTTTTTTGCCAGTCATTCATATGCTGGGTATCATCGCTGCGGAAGGTCCGTCGTCTCGTCTCCCTCCACGAGTAGCGCATGAATGTCGTTTGTCATCAAGTGCTTCTGGTCTTGCGCACGTACGCGTTTTGGCAAGGCGATAAACGGATATTATACGGGCTTCTTGCATACGGTGGCGTGAGTTGTCTCGCCTTCGTTGTATCTCTTTGAATTCGCTCGAGCAGACGACATGACTTAGGTGACGATCGTTGCGTCCGTCGGGATCGCAGTCGTACCACAGCAACTTATCCCTGGAGGTAAGTCTTGGGCTATGTCAACTGTTCTTCTCCGGACTCATCTGTCCGATGCACAGCACAAGCTCCTCCGGGCTGTTATCTGACCGCCGGTCGAAATGGTACATTCGTATATCTATTCTTGATGCTTTTCGAAATGGGTGCGTAGCCTATCGTATCGATTCGTCGCCGTCTATGCTGATTTATTTCAGTGATATTGTTTTTAATGGTCTATAAGCACATTCGTTCCTATCGCGAAGTGAGGTCGTCCATCGTGTACACAATCTACCGAGATGGCATGTTTTATATCGCCTGCATCATACGTAAGAGAAATCTTCACGTCCATATCCTTGTAGCTTACCCAAAGGCGCAGTCGTTACACTCGCCAACACGATCGTCGACGGTGCATTTCCGGTAAACATTTCTCTTCCACGGCACGCAACCAGAAAATGCTAACGAGAATGGCCGTTTCCAGTTTCAGTTCAGTGACCTCTTGGAAACGTGCGTGACGCTACGTTTGTAACGTCGTTGCTTTACCAATGTTCTGACGATGGTTTTGTTTCACCTACAGAGCCCAGATCACCCTCCACAGCATGCTTGCATCACGCATCATGTTCAACCTACGCAAGAGCTCCTACACTATACAGACAGCGACGACGATGGATCCGATCATGTTCAACGGTGACACATTCGACCCGCCCTCGAGTTCACAATCTCCTAGTGGATTCGAGTTGTCTGGACGTTCGGAGGCTGGTCGAGATAACAGAAACACGACTACATACGTGGCTCCAGTGTTGATATAGTTGGGTATATTGCTGAGCGAAGTCAAATAACATGCTTATCGCCGTCGAGCCCTCTCTCGACGGAAGGATTGGGGGTTGTTGCTACTATTGCCAACAACCCAATCCATTTCGGTTATCGTAGGGTACTACGCAGAGCCGAAAGCAACACAGAGGACAAGAACACTGAGCGTGCACGTCGGTCAATGTGACGACGATGGAGCGAGACGCAAAGGAGTGCCTGAGCTTGGGGAGCATATCGGGCGATGGAATGCGATTTGGATAGACTGTAGAAGAAAGAGAACGAAGAGTTGTCTGGAGGATGAGTGAATTGATCTGAGGCTGTCCTCTCATTCCGGAACTCGCCTTCAGTCAGTTCTTCAATATCAGTATCCACATACAAGTTACCGGCAAAATTCGAGGTCCTCGTAGAGCAGCATTGATACATGAGAATTCACCTGTCGGCGTAGCCAATACCCATTACTGTAGCTGGACCAGCATTTCGTAGCGAATACAGGATGGTGGTTAATCTCCCGTGGATAGAGCCGAGAGACTTAGCAAGGGACGATGAACCTTCAAGTTGAACTTGTCCCCGAACGACAAACCAGATTTGTCTTGTCGCGTGGTTTGCTGATTCCACATCGGCCGACTGCCCATGTGTGTCCAAGGGAATACCTTCGTTGGGGTAGTATCGCTAGAACCTGCAGAAAGGGCTAGTCGCGTCCGGCAACCTAAATAAAGCGTGTTCGTTGGGGACGAGTGACACAGCGCTGGTGGAACCGATAGAACCGGAACCAGTCGCGTCCAGCGACTCGACACGGGCCATCTGTCTATGTTCGTCGACACCCTCCTGCAAAGTAGAAGGCAAGGAACTGTCGAGTACCACGTGCCCAACGTTGCCGATGTAATCTTTGACCTCGCTAGCTACACGCGTACGGGAAGATTTCGAAAACCCCGTAGTGGCATTTCGTTTTGGGGCCAGCTTTGACTTCCAGTTGATGGCACGAGAGTCGTGTTTCTCGCGTCGGCGGATGACGGCACGGGGTAGGGGATGAAGGGGATGGCCGCACCATGCTGAGGGGGCGCGGTATGTATCTGTGGACTTTTGTGCAGTGTTTCGTCAGCAAAGACCGGTGGTTCGTCCCGTACTTGCAGCGTTCTTCGACTAAAGACCTAGAAGGCCTGCATACTTGATCGTATCAGGGCACGCGTGATTCTTCTCACCGGTGCTGGATGAACGAAGTGCACATTGAGTGAAAACGTTGAGAAAGGATAGACTTACTGGATTGCGATGTGGACTTCAAGATTCCTTGGATCGAGAGTATAGAAGTCGCAATGCCGGCAGTAATGTAAACTATCGATAGTCTTCAGGTTTGACACTGGTCATATCACCCTGATAATTGCACGTACCTGTCAGGGTCGTCGTGAGTGGCCTTGTGCTTCTTGAGTTGATATTCTCGCGAGAAGACTAGGTCGTAGCCCTCAAACGTGCACGAGAAAGTCTAGAAGAAGTCGATTAATTCCGCATCCGATGAGACGAATGGAAAACGTACCTCGCCCCTAATCTACGCACGATCGTTATTCGTGACATCGGAACACAGCTATGAAAAGGAATAATAAATATTCTCGTAGCCAGATGAGTAGGTTTGGGCGTAGAGATTTCCCCCAAGATACTGGGCTTTACACGCACGACGTTAAACTGTGGAGATCACCCTCAAGCGTATCCGCTTTTGTCAAGCTCGAAAGAGGTTGAAAGGAGAAGCGCGCACACAAAGCAGTGGACATTCGCACGGGGCAAAGCGGCATATATCTGAGATGTGAATTGCACAAATGGATGCGAACTTCGGGAG
>JBBPNO010000814.1:0-14405 GCA_038090915.1 Boletus eberwhitei
ATCGAAGCGAGGCGGAACTTTGACTGTGATTGACTTTACACGGTGAATAGTGTATATCAAGGTTGGGATTTACATGAAAAGAAGCGTCCCTATTTATAGTACTTTGGGACTTTAGGGCAGGCGAGTTATAAATACGAATTAGGAAGGAGAGATCGGATCTCAGATGGAATCGGGGAATAATAGGAACTACAAGGCAGTGTGCGAGAGAGCACTGCCGAGGGGATGCTGTCCGATATGCAATACAGTAGCATGAAATAGAAAGAGAAATGAAACACAGCCGGAATCCGGTGTCCACTGCCTTGCACGGCCATGTTGGCAGTGTTGGTGGTCAGGGTTCAGAAGGCATCGCCTTCTGCATTGGGGGTCAACGGGGTTTCAGAGAAGTAATCCCCCGCATCGAAGAAGAGGTCGTCCCATAGGGACGGAGTCGGAATGTTGGAATTAAGGGAAATTTGGTACTCCCCTTCATCAATCGTAACAGAAACCACATTCTATCCCTTTGACACCAAAGCTACTGCTCGACTGGATTTATCTAAGCTAGTCCAGAAGTCCCTCAAACGACCTGATGGGACCCATGACGACGGATTTCAGCAGTACATCACTGACTTCCAAAACCTCGCCTGCAAAGCAGGAATCACTGACGACATCACCCTCATCGATCAATTTTCCCTCGGACTTGACCAACGAATCACTACTATGATCCTCTCCATGACACCCATTCCCCTTACAATCAAGAAATGGATTGATCAAGCAAAGACCTTCCATGCCCAGAAAATGCGTATCTTAGCCCTCAGAGGAGGATGCCCCCAGAACTCTTTCACACCTCACCCCCAGAAAGATCCAAATGCCATGGACGTAGACAACATCACCATATCCAAGTTAACCCCCACGGAACGAGCTCGCTGCTTCCGAGAAGGACTTTGTCTTCACTGCCGAAAGAAAGGGCATAATGCCAACAATTGCACTACCTTTGCCACTTCCAGCTGACACCCTAGTAACCAGAAAGCAAATACCATCGAAGTCACAATGCCACCCCCTAACACTCGCCACTCAAAACTTGATGAATATGTCAATTCGCTAAAGACCTCGGGAAAAAGTGAAAATGATATCGTCTCCATCCTTAAGATGTGCTATGAAGAAACACCTGAAGACCTAGCCGAGCTGGAAACCTTACCGCACGGAGTGCAGAAAGCACAGGATTTTTAAGAAGGGAAGCTACCTCGACGTTCTCTTCCCTAGACTTGAACCATGTACTAGTAGCACCAGGAAACAATCGAACCATACGACTTCCTGTCTCCTTACATGGGATCAAACAAACTGTCGACACCACCGCCTTAGTTGATTCCGGAGCAACTGGAAATTTCATCGACCCTCGACTTCTACCCCTTGGAATTTTCAAACTCTCCAAGATGCCCAATCCTGTCATCGCCTACAACGTGGATGGAACTCCTAACACCAAAGGAACCATCCGGTGGACCATGCAGATATCATTCTCCACTGGTCACCTGTCCGACAAAATCACTTTTATGGTCGTACGTCTCTCTCGACCACAAATCATTCTTGGCATGCCTTCGCTTAAGAAATGGAACCCGATCATCGACTGGCGAGCGTTTACCATTGACTTCACCCCACGCACCACATCGCATTCCTCTCATGCCACTGAGAACATTGATAAGGTTACCATCGCCATAGAAATTGCCCAAGCTGAAAAACCCAAAGAGGTCACCCTCCCAGACTTTTGTACCGACTTCGCTGATGTCTTTGATGAAGCGACCCATGCAAAACTTCCCCCTCATCGCCCTTATGATCACACGATCGACCTCAAGGACACTTTCACTCCCAAAGTCGCCAAGGTTTACCCACTCAACCCTGCTGAAAAAGAAGCTTGTCGCCAATTCATCGACGAACACTTGAAAACTGGACGCATCGTTCCTTCTAAATCCCCACAGGCCTCTCCTTTCTTTTTCGTACCAAAGAAAGACGGATCACTACGTCCCTGCCAGGATTACCGCTATCTCAATAGCCACACCGTTCACAACACTTATCCCCTACCTCTCATCTCTGAACTCGTCGATGACATGAATGACTCCAATTACTTCACAAAGTTTGACATTCATTGGGGATACAACAACATCCAGATTCGTGAAGAGGACCAATGGAAGGCTGCCTTTATCACACCGCTAGGCCTTTTTGAACCTACCATTATGTTCTTTGGCCATTGCAATGCACCCGGGACTTTCCAAGCATTCATGAACCACATCTTCACTGACATGATCGCAGAACAATGACTGAAGATCTATATGGATGACCTGGGCCTACATACCGCCGGCACCCTATCCCTTCACCATGAACGCACACGCCATGTCCTTCAACGACTCCGCGAACACAGACTTTCCATAAAGCTATCCAAATGCTCCTTCGATGCCCCTACAATGGAATACCTTGGCATTATCATTGGTAATGGAAAGATTCAGATGGATCCCGCTAAACTCTCCGCCATCGCCACATGGAAACCCCCTACCTCTGTTAAAGGTGTACGCTCCTTCCTCGGCTTTGCCAACTTCTATTGTAAATTCATCCCCAACTTCTCCAACCTCGTTACTCCCCTCACGTTCCTCACCAAAAAAGACCAACCATGGGTATGGACCCCACTCCAACAGCAAGCCTTTGATACCCTTCGACACAACTTTTCCACAGCCCCCGTCCTTATCATCCCAGACACTTCCTGCCCTTTCCATATCATGATTGACGCCTCCCTCCTTGCCGCTGGCGCAGTTCTCATGCAGAAAGACGTCAATGGCGACCTCCACCCTTGCGCATACTTTTCAAAAACCTTCTCCCTTGCGGAATGAAACTATGACATCTATGACTGCAAGCTCCTCGCCGTCATCCTGGCCCTCACCGAATGGAAACATTACCTCCAAGGCACCTCCTTCCCCACCTCTATCATCACTGACCACAAAAACCTCTCTTACATCAAGGACCTTTGTAAACTCTCTCGCCGCCAAGCCTGCTGGGCACTCTTTCTTCAGGACTTCCACATCACCTGGGTTGTGACCCCGGGGACACACATGGGTCCTGCTGACGCCCTCTCTTGGAAGGATTACACCGACACCACTTCCGATAACTTGGATGTCTCTATTGTACCTGATCCACTCGTCATTAACGCCCTTGACCTTGCCCTTGCCACTTCCATTGCTCATTCCACCCCATCCGACCCTCTTGTCCTTCGTGTCCTCTCTGCCCTTTGAGAGGGCTCCCCTCTTTTCTCTCATGCCATCCTCACCAACTGGACCTTCGACAACGGTCACCTTTACTTCAAGGGCTGTATGTTCGTTCCCCTAGCTTTTCGCTCAGCCCTCCTTCACGCCATCCATTCCTCCCCCCCTCTCTGGCCACATGGGCATCTTCTGCACCTTGAACGTGACTACTGGTGGCCTGGTCTTGCCTCCTTTGTCAAAAACTATGTCGATGGCTGTGCCATTTGTCAGCAGAACAAAGTTAACACTCACCCCACCACGCCCCCCCTAAATCCCATTCCCTCGTCCCACCTTATTCCCTTTAAGCAACTCTCCGTCGACCTCATCACCGACCTTCCCCCCTCCGCTGCCTTCAACTCTATTGTGGTCATAGTAGACCACGGCCTTATAAAGGGGGTAATCCTTACTCCGTGTTCCAAAACCATTGATGCCGCTGGAATTGCACAGATATTCTTCGACAATGTATTCAAACGCTTCGGACTCCACAATACTTTAATTTCTGATAGAGGTCCCCAGTTTGCCTCAGCCTTCACAAGAGAACTAGCCTGCCTTCTGAAATACGATGTACGACTATCCACGGCATATCACACACAGACAGATGGACAAACTGAAAGGACCAATCAAGAGCTGGAGACTTACCTCCGGATCTTCTGTGCCAACAACCCTTCATCCTGGGCGCAATCCTTATCTGCAGCTGAATTCCATCATAACTCCGCCCCGCATCACTCCACCAAGAAATCCCCATTCTCCCTCCTCTATGGATATGAACCTCGATCCTACCCCCCCTTGGGAAAGACATTCCTCCCTGCCCTCGAAAGCCGACTCTCCTCTCTAGATGAAACATGAAAAGAAGCCCTTGCAGCCCATGAATCGGCCCGAAAGATCATGTCCTCTAGAATGACTCGTCGATTCTCCCCCTGGAAATCTGGAGATAAGGTTTGGCTCGAGGCAACTCATCTCCGCCTTCATTATCCCTCGCGGAAACTTGCACCCAAAAGAATGGGACCATTTGAAATCATTCGCATATTATCTCCCCTCACCTATCAACTAAAACTCCCGAAAACCTGGAAAATCCATGACGTATTCCACGCTTCTCTTCTCACTCCCTATTGCTCCAATGAGACTCATGGACCCTCTTTCCCTATGCCACCCCCTGACATCATAGATAACGAAGAAGAGTACGAAGTCGAGGCCATACTCTCCCACAAAGGAACTAAAGCCCGATGGAAGTACCTGACCACATGGAAAGGATATTCCCCCACCGAAAATACATGGGAACCCGAATCCAACCTCCGACACTCCGCTTCAATTCTGAACAAATATAAACAACGACATAATCTCTAACCCTGATCATCTCTTATTCGTTGCTCGACGGTCTCTTCGTGAGTATCTCGCAAGCGAATGAACAGTGATCTCGCCTCTCTTGTCATCACCATTGCCCGCATCCAAGCTGCCCTCATCCAAGCCCGCCTTCAGAAACAATACCCCAACCTCAATATCCCCACACACGCCGCTCAACACCAATATTTCTGCCATATCAACGGCTGTCCCTATCACTATTAAAGATGTCCTTCCTCTCGTCAGCCAATGCGACTTCCTCCCTAACCACTCCCAACTCCCCTCTTCGATCTCGTCATGTGTATCCCATGTTCCTCCCCACACACGCAGCCCACCTCCTTTACACCGCAGTCATTGACACACCCCATCTACTTCTCGCACTTGAAGAAGACCCCCTCTATCGTGACAACGTTATTTCTCATCAACTCATCCATGTGTTCCACGGAATAGCCCAAGCACTTCGCCTCCACTCCGCCGGAACCAATGACCTTCCTGTACGCTTTGCCTTGGAAGCCATTCCTACCCACATACTTGCCATACTTCACGAACATGGATTCGCTACCTTCGTTGAAGCACTCCCTCCCGCCACCATTTACCCTATGTTTCGTCACATTTACCTTTCCTTGCCACAGAACCAGCGTGATTCCTACTTAGAACGTGTAGAACAATTCCTACTTTCCGCCCCATGCCAACATTCCCCCATCCCTGTACCCCCCCCTCTTGCGGACAGACTATCTTCCCCTCCACTTTCGGACACCTCCACCGCTGTCGCATCCAGCCCAGACTCAGACTCAGACACTGACTATGAACCAACGATCCCCATTCCCACCGACCAACCGCGCATCATCACCCTTTCCAACAGCAACCGGATTTTATCCTCCCCCATCCAAACCTTACTCCGACCTGACCATATTCACATTCCACTAGCAACACCTGAGACCATCTGCTTTCAGTGTCATCGTGCAGGTCACTATCGAGAGGACTGCCCGGACTACTCCTGCCCCCATTGCCGCACTGCCACCCCTGGTCACCCCACCCATCAATGTCTCTCTCTCTGATGTGGCTATTGTCACAACTGGGGACATTCTGAGCGATCCTGCCCCCACCGTAACTGTGGAGTTTGCTCTACCCCTGGGCATATTGTTGACGACTGTCCGTTTGAACGCCTATCCCCTTCCCAATCCACGGCTATCTATGGAGGATCGTCCACCTCTTCCGTATAACTCGCTTTCTGACAGAGGACTTTTCATCGAATCTGGGATTCGATTGTACAAAGGGGGTAATGTTACAATTTTACTCCTTCATCCACGTATCCTCTTAATTTCCTATTTCTCTTATGTATGAACATGGAGACACACCTCAGTCTCTAGCGTTCACTTTTTACTTCTAGTTTCTTCTAATGCCATTCTTCTCATACTTCTCTAATAGGACCATCACCTTCTCTGTCGTTTCTCTCACAACAACACATGATCCCTTTTTCCATCGTGTTCTCTATCATTTTTCCTATGACATCATCATCATTCCATCGTGTTCTCTCCTATTCTTTTCTTTTCCTTTTTAGCACTTAACACGCTGGTCCGTGCACATTCTCTCTACCTATAAATACTAGGTAGTTCCCTCTATGTACAGTACTCTTGGTCTACGCAATACAAGTGTATATTAAGTCGCAACCTCAGTCCACCCTTAGTCTCTTCGAGGCTAGTAATCGCTAGCATATCCTAAGTACCAACCCTTGTCACTTGCGAAACACAACACCTTAGATGTCGGTCTCTACATGAGTATCGCCTAAGGTTGTTGTTTAGTATCGAGTACTCCTTTGATACGCTTCGCGTAACAAAAGACCAAGAGTATCCTCGGTCCCACCTTTCCAGGTGAAGGACCTACCCATCATCACCACGAGTTTCAGAAAGGGATTATTCTCCCTCAACCCTGAGGAGTCAGATATTGAAATCGACTCACCCCCACGAGGAAACACCCCAGTAAACCCTAGACCCACAGTTGCTCCCCCAGCAAACCCCAGACCTTTAGCCATTGCACCTGTAACCCCCGCACCCCTGTCCGGAACACCCAACACCCCAAAGATGTCATTGAAAGCCACAGAGCTCAAAGCGGCCCTCCCCGCTGACTTCTCTGGAAAATCCGCGGACGCTTCCCGATGGATTAAAGCCATGAAAGCATACTTCTCGTTGAACGCTAGCCTCTATTCCTCCGATGAAGGAAAGGTTACCACTATCCTGAACAAGATGAGCGAAGGATGAGGAGCCAACTTCGCTGAGATGTGGTACGACAAACTCGCTGACACCACAGTCCCCAACACCGAGAAAACCTTCGACAAGTTCGCAGCAAACTTTGAAACCATGTTCTATCCCTTCGACACCAAAGCCACCACTTGACTGGATTTATCCAAGCTAGTCCAGAAGTCCCTCAAATGACCTGATGGGATCCATGACGACAGATTTCAGCAATACATCACTGACTTCCAAAACCTTGCCTGCAAGGCAGGAATCACAAACGACATCACCCTCATCAATCAATTTTCCCTCGGACTTGACCAACGAATCGCTACTATGATCCTCTCCATGACACCCATTCCCCTTACAATCAAGGAATGGATTGATCAAGCAAAGACCTTTCATGCCCAGAAGTTATGCATCTTAGCCCTCAGAGGAGGACGCCCCCAGAACTCTTTCACACCTCGCCCCCAGAAAGATCCAAATGCCATGGACGTGGACAACCTCACCATATCCAAGTTAACCCCCATGGAACGAGCTCGCTGCTTCCGAGAAGGACTTTGTCTTCACTGCCGAAAGAAAGGGCATAATGCCAACAATTGCACTACCTTTGCCACTCCCAGCTGACGCCCTAGTAACCAGAAAGCAAATGCCATCGAAGTCACAACCCCACCCCCTGACACTCGCCACTCGAAACTCAACGAATATGTCAATTCGCTAAAGACCTCGGGAAAAAGCGAAAATGATATCGTCTCCATCCTTAAGATGTGCTATGAAGAAACACCTGAAGACCTAGCTGAGCGAGAAACCTTACCGCACGGAGTGCAGAGAGCACAGGATTTTTAAGAAGGGAAGCTACCTCGACGTTCTCTTTCCAAGATTTGGACCATGTACTAGTAGCACCAGGAAACAATCGAACCATATGACTTCCTGTCTCCTTACGTGGGATCAAACAAACCGTCGACACCACCGCCTTAGTTGATTCCAGAGCAACCGGAAATTTCATCGACCCTCGACTTCTACCCCTTGGAATTTTCAAACTCTCCAAGATGCCCAACCCTGTCATCGCCTACAGCATAGATGGGACCCCTAACACCAAAGGAACCATCCGATGGACCGCACAGATATCATTCTCCACTGGTCACCTATCCAACAAAATCACTTTTATGGTTGTACGTCTCTCTCGACCACAAATCATTCTCGGCATGCCTTGGCTTAAGAAATGGAACCTGATCATCGACTGGCAAGTGTTTACCATTAACTTTGCCCCACGCACCACATCGCATTCCTCCCATGCCACTGAGAACATTGATAAGGTTACCATTGCCATAGAAATCGCCCAAGCCGAAAAACCCAAAGAGGTCACCCTCCCAGACTTTTGTACCGACTTCGCTGATGTCTTTGACGAAGCGACCCATGCAAAACTTCCCCCTCATCGCCCTTATGATCATACAATCGACCTCAAAGACACTTTTACTCCCAAAGTCGCCAAGGTTTACCCACTCAACCCTGCTGAAAAAGAAGCTTGTCGCCAATTCATCGACGAACACTTGAAAACTGGATGCATCGTTCCTTCTAAATCCCCACAGGCCTCTCCTTTCTTTTTCGTACTAAAGAAAGACGGATCGCTACGTCCCTGCCAAGATTACCGCTATCTCAATAGCCACACTGTTCACAACGCTTATCCCCTACCTCTCATCTCCGAACTCGTCGACGACATGAAAGACTCCAATTACTTCACAAAGTTTGACATTCGTTGGGGATACAACAACATCCGGATTCGTGAAGAGGACCAATGGAAAGCTGCATTTATCACACTGCTAGGCCTTTTTGAACCTACCATTATGTTCTTCGGCCATTGCAACGCACCTGGGACTTTCCAAGCATTCATGAACCACATCTTCGCTGATATGATCGCAGAATGATGGCTGAAGATCTATATGGATGACCTGGGCCTACATACCGCCGGCACCCTATCCCTTCACCACGAATGCACATGCCGTGTCCTTCAACGACTCCGCGAACACAGACTTTCCATAAAGCTATCCAAATGCTCCTTCAATGCCCCTACAATGGAATATCTTGGCATTATCATTGGTAACAGAAAGATTCAGATGGATCCAGCTAAACTCTCCGCCATCGCCACATGGAAACCCCCTACCTCTGTTAAAGGTGTACGATCCTTCCTCGGCTTCGCCAACTTCTATCGTAAATTCATCCCCAACTTCTCCAACCTCATCACTCCCCTCACGTTCCTCACCAAAAAAGACCAACCATGGATATGGACTCCACTCCAACAACGAGCCTTTGATACCCTTCGACACAACTTTTCCACAGCCCCCATCCTTATTATCCCAGACACTTCCCGCCCTTTCCATATCATGACTGACGCCTCCCTCCTCGCCGCTGGCGCAGTTCTCATGCAAAAGACGTCAATGGCAACCTCCACCCTTGTGCCTACTTTTCAAAAACCTTCTCCCTTGCGGAACGAAACTACGACATCTATGACCGCGAACTCCTCGCCGTCATCCTGGCCCTCACTGAATGGAAACATTACCTCCAAGGCACCTCCTTCCCCACCTCTATCATCACCGACCACAAAAACCTCTCTTACATCAAAGACCCTCGTAAACTCTCTTGCTGCCAAGCCCGCTGGGCACTCTTTCTCCAGGACTTTCACATCGCCTGGGTTGTGACCCCAGGGACACACATGGGCCCTGCTGACGCCCTCTCTCGGAAGGATTACACCGACACCACTTCCGATAACTTGGATGTCTCTATTGTACCCGATCCACTCATCATTAATGCCCTTGACCTTGCCCTTTCCACTTCCATTGCTCATTCCACCCCATCCGACCCTCTTGTCCTTCGTGTCCTCTCTGCCCTTTGAGAGGGCTCCCCTCTTTTCTCTCGTGCCACCCTCGCCAACTGGACCTTCGACAACGGTCACCTTTACTTCAAAGGCCGTATGTTCGTCCCCCCGGCTTCTCGCTCAGCCCTCCTTCACGCCATCCATTCCTCTCCCCTCTCTGGCCACATGGGCATCTTCCGCACCAAATCAATCCTTGAATGTGACTACTGGTGGCCGGGTCTTGCCTCCTTCGTCAAAAACTATGTGGATGGCTGTGCCATATGTCAGCAGAACAAAGTAAACACTCACCCCACCATGCCCCCCCTAACCCCCATTCCCTCGTCCCACCTTCTTCCCTTTAAGCAACTCTCCGTCGACCTCATCACCGACCTTCCTCCCTCCGCTACCTTCGACTCTATTGTGGTCATAGTAGACCACAGCCTTATGAAGGGGGTAATCCTTACTCCGTGTTCCAAAACCATTGATGCCGCTGGAATTGCACAGATATTCTTCAACAATGTATTCAAACGCTTCGGACTCCACAATACTTTAATCTCTGATAGAGGTCCCCAGTTCGCCTCAGCTTTTGCAAGAGAACTAGCCTGCCTTCTGAAATATGATGTACGACTATCCACGGCATATCACTCACAGACGGATGGACAAACTGAAAGGACCAATCAAGAACTGGAGACTTATCTCCGGATCTTCTGCACCAACAACCCTTCATCCTGGGCACAATCCTTATCTGCAGCTGAATTCCATCATAACTCTGCCCCATATCACTCCACCAAGAAATCCCCATTCTCCCTCCTTTATGGATATGAACCTCGGTCCTACCCTCCCTTGGGGAAGACTTTCCTTCCTGCCCTCGAAAACCGACTTTCCTCCCTAGAGGAAACACGAAAAGAAGCCCTCACAGCCCATGAATCGGCCCGAAAGATCATGTCCTCTAGAATGACTCATCGATTCTCCCCCTGGAAATCTGGAGATAAGGTTTGGCTTGAGGCAACTCATCTCCGCCTTCATTATTCCTCGCAGAAACTTGCACCCAAAAGAATGGGACCATTCGAAATCATTCGCGTATTATCTCCCCTCACCTATCAACTAAAACTCCCGAAAACCTGGAAAATCCATGACGTATTCCACACTTCTCTTCTCACTCCCTATCGCTCCAATGAGACTCATGGACCCTCTTTCTCTACGCCACCCCCTGACGTCATAGATAACGAAGAAGAGTACGAAGTCGAGGCCATACTCTCCCACAAAGGAACTAAAGCCTGACGAAAGTACCTGACCACATGGAAAGGATATTCCCCCACCGAAAATACATGGGAACCCGAATCCAACCTCCAACACTCCGCTTCAATTCTGAACGAATATAAACAATGACATAATCTCTAACCCTGATCATCTCTTATTCGTTGCTCGACAGTCTCTTCGTGAGTATCTCGCAAGTGAATGAACAGTGATCTCGCCTCTCTTGTCATCACTATTGCCCACGTCCAAGCTGCCCTCACCCAAGCCCGCCTTCAGAAACAATACCCCAACCTCGATATCCCCACACATGCCACTCAACACTAACATTTCTGCTACATCAACGGCTGTCCCTATCACTATTAAAGATGTCCTTCCTCTCGTCAGCCTATGCGACTTCCTCCCTAACCACTCCCAACTCCCCTCTTCGATCTCGTCATGTGTATCCCATGTTCCTCCCCACACACGCAGCCCACCTCCTTTACACTGCAGTTATTGACACACCCCATCTACTTCTCGCGCTTGAAAAAGACCCCCTCTATCGTGATGACGTTATTTCTCATCAACTCATCCATGTGTTCCACGGAATAGCCCAAGCGCTTCGCCTTCACTCCGCCGGAACCAATGACCTTCCCGTACGCTTCGCCTTGGAAGCCATTCCTACCCGCATACTTGCCATACTTCATGAACATGGATTCGCTACCTTCATTGAAGCACTCCCTCCCACCACCATTTACCCTACGTTTCGCCACATTTACCTTTCCTTGCCACAGAACCAGCGTGATTCCTACTTCGAACGTATAGAACAATTCTTGCTTTCCGCTCCATGCCAATGTTCCCCCATCCCTGTACCCCCTCCTCTTGCAGACAGACTATCCTCCCCTCCACCTTCGGACACCTCCACCGCTGTCGCATCCAGCCCAGACTCAGACTCAGACACTGACTTCGAACCAACAATCCCCATTCCCACCGACCAACCGTGCATCATCACCCTTTCCAATGGCAACCAGATTTTATCCTCCCCTGTCCAAACCTTACCCCGACCTGACCGTATTCACATTCCACTAGCGACGCCTGAGACCATCTGCTTTCAGTGTCATCACGCAGGTCACTATCGAGAGGACTGCCCGGACTACTCCTGCCCCCATTGCTGCACTGCCGCCCCTGGTCACCCCACCTGTCAATGTCTCTCTCTCCGATGTGGCCATTGTCACAACTGGGGACATTCTGAGCGATCCTGCCCCCACTGTAACTGTGGAGTTTGCTCTACCCCTGGGCATATTGTTGACGACTGTCCATTTGAACACCTATCCCCTTCCCAATCCGCGGCTATCTACAGAGGATCGTCCACCTCTTCCGTATAACTCGCTTTCTGACAGAGGACTCTTCATCGAATCTGGGATTCGATTGTACGAAGGGGGTAATGTTACAATTTTACTCCTTCATCCACGTATCCTTTTAATTTCCTATTTCTCTTATGTACGAACATGGAGACACACCTCAGTCTCTAGCGTTCACTTTTTACTTCTAGTTTCTTCTAACGCCATTCTTCTCATACTTCTCTAATAGGACCATCACCTTCTCTGTCGTTTCTCTCACAATGACACGTGATCCCTTTTTCCATCGTGTTCTCTATTATTTTTCCTATGACATCATCATCATTCCATCGTGTTCTCTCCTATTCTTTTCTTTTCCTTTTTAGCACTTAACACACTGGTCCATGCGCATTCTCTCTATCTATAAATACTAGGTAGTTCCCTCTATGTACAGTACTCTTGGTCTACGCAATACAAGCATATATTAAGTCTCAACCTCAGTCCACCCTTAGTCTCTTCGAGGCTAGTAATCGCTAGCATATCCTAAGTACCAACCCTTGTCACTTGCGAAACACAACACCTTAGATGTCGGTCTCTACGTGAGTATCGCCTAAGGTTGTTGTTTAGTATCGAGTACTCCTTTGATACGCTTCGCGTAACAAGAAGTACGTTCCATAAAAGAACGCACCGGAGTTATGGATGGAAGTCTGAAGTTGGACTTGTCAAGTTATATGGGATATGACACCTCAGAACAATGTCCAAAGAACAAAGAAACGCATTCCTCTCCACAGACGTATCCACCCCGGGATACCCTCATTCCCACTGTAACATCCCAGTGGACCCCATTGAGAATCTCCATGGAAGTCGAAGCCCTGACCAAACTCATCCAAACCCTGCAGAAGGAGCTCGATCAACGTCCACTGACTCCAACACCACCCTCATCAATGGGACTGCCACCCCTCCCCATCGACAACCCACCCCCATATCACCCCCAGTCATTTCTGGACCTACCAGACATATCTGCAGACAACATGCCATGGTATTCACCAACAGTCTGCCCATTCCTACCATCTCCACCCATACTCCCTCTCCACTAGGACAAACTACAACGAGGAGCCCTCCTCCTTCCTCCATTCTCCTTGTGGGACCCACGGCTGCTGCTCTCCCAAATGACATCAACGCAGTGGATGGTAATACCCATTCCTTGGACGTTTCCTCCCCCTCCCATGATCCTTCACCTTGACCTGCAGTCGTGCCAATGTGCTGCTTCGAATGTGGCTCCATCAAGCACATATGAAGCAATTGCCCCCACTACCATTGCCCCTTCTGTCATGTGGCAGCCCCCGGACATCCACTGTTATGATTAACCAGGAGGATATCTATTTTTCCCTTCATACAGACATTCCCTCCACCTCTCTGTGGAACGACCTCTTGTACAATGCAGGGGACTATTTCCACAACACCCTTTTGACCCCCAACGCTGAAGGCAATGTCTTCTAGACTCCGACCATCAACACCACCATCAAGGCAGCGCAAGGTGGTGGACACTGCATTTAGGCTATGTCTCATTTCCTTCATTTTCATATTCTGTTGTATTTCATATGGACAGCCTCTCCTCGGCTATGTTCTCTCATACATAGCCTCGTAGTCCAATTCCCCCGATCAGATCTGACATCGTATCTCAATCTACCCAATTAGTACTTATATTTAAACCTGCCCTGAAGCCCTCTCGCACTATAATAGCGATGCTTCTCTTATGTAATTTCCCAACCTTGATATACACAATCTTCCGTGTAAAGTCAAATCCTATCAAAGTTCCACCTCACTTCAATCTCGCTCAGATCTGGAAGCCATCTCTTCACTCATCTTACTATTTGCAGTAATAGTAAGCTCAGTACTTTGTACCATTGCTCTTAGCAGGGCTCGCCCTCTATAAGCACGGTCGGCTCACCGTTTGTCCAAGAAGCATCGTCCCACGTTTGGGTTTCTGCACAGTGAGCTACATCTGCGGAGTAGCAACAAAGCCTTCCCTCGGCATATCGGAGTCGACGCCCTCTGGACCATGCAATTGGGGAACTGGGAGGGTGCTGGTTGTAGATCAAAAAGGATTACACGGTCACATGTCAACCGTTACGCAGGTCGCATAACAAGATCT